>OU896713.1:51707688-51747515 GCA_918026855.4 Phaedon cochleariae | reverse complement strand
AGAAAATCATTGTGAAAATATCTAATAGTATGCGTCCGTCCCTTCAATTTCTGTCGTGACGAGTGTAGTTCGTTATTGTTCACACGAAAATTATAGGCAAGATCAGCCATTTAGGGAAATTTCGTCTGAAGAAATAAAAAATTTAATTCTGCAAACTAACTACAATAAACACGTAATCGTCAATGAAGTCAATTATCATTGTTGTTCATTTATATTTTGTCGTTGATTCATCTTGCCTAAAACATTTTGTTTTATTGTATGAATTATTTTACTTACTAACTGAAGACATTCCAATCAGTATTTTCATTTGCAAAACTGATATCAGACAAAATTGCTCGACCTTGGAAATTTCACGAACGATAAGATTTACAAAAAATTCTTAATAACACAACATGTTTCGCTAACACAATAGCTTCATCAGGTGAAATACTGGTACAATGTACTGTGTTCAAAATACCCCTCCTCATACTGACATAAATTCCTCCTCTGAATGGGCTTCTTATACAGAATATTTGCAATTTCGAATATTTAATTTCAGGAAAATGCGTAGCCTCACAAAGCAAATCGACTTTCTTCAGTATAAGTGCCTCTTCTCTGACATCCAAATGGGTCGGCGATGGAGAAAAGATGGTTAGAGCCTTGTTTACGGTGGCACGAGTGCATCAACCGGCGGTAAGTGCTTGACCATAACGACCATAACAAAAGATTTATTTCAAGTCATGAAAACTGTAGGTGATTTGGCAAATCGTAGGCTTATAAAGGGCTTATAAGGGCTAATAGGCTAGCTGGCTAATAAATGGTGCACTCACACTCAATTCATCTATATTACTATATCCATAACAACCATAATATATCAAAACATCGCGAACATAATACAAAGGGATTATATACAAAGGGATTCAATAAATATAAATCTTCAACATTCTCCACCTCAGTAAGATGTAATCTTACTATACTTCTTCAAGCAGGTCTAGTCGGATGAGTTTGGCAGCAGATCGTTTATAAGTCTTCTCCTTGATTTTGACATCGACGACTCGTATTCTCTCATCTTTCCCAGGATATGTTTTTGTAACCATTCCCATAGGCCATGAATTTCTCGGAGAATGTTCATCGATTTCCAGAACTAAATCACCAATTTTCAATGGTGTGTTTTCTTTCAGCCATTTTTTTCTAGGAATAATTGTAGGCAGGTATTCATGTAACCATCTTTTCCAAAACATGTTTGTTAAGGTTTGAGCGATTCTCCATTGGCGTCTTATGCAAAAATCTTCTTTTGTAAAATCACCAGGTGTCATCAGTTTTCTTCCAGTGCCAATTAATATATGATTTGGTGTTAAACATTCCATATCATTTGGATCTATCGATACGTGGGTTAAAGGCCTAGAGTTCACAATATTCTCGACTTCAACCATCAAAGTTCTCAAAACTTCTTCTCTTGGTGATCTTTCTTTCAAAATGGCATAAAAGGCAGTTTTTATGGATCGTATCAAGCGTTCCCAGCAGCCCCCCATATGTGGAGTGAGAGGTGGGATGAAATGCCACCGGATGTTCCTTTTTTCCATGTCTTCTTGCATTTCTCTGTTCTGAATAGTCTCTTCTATAGATTTCCTCAATTCCTTCTCCGCTGCTTTCAAATTCGATCCATTATCAGAGTATATATGTGCTACTTGTCCTCTTCTAGCCATCATTCGACGAATAGCCATGATAGCCGAACTTGTGTCGAGAGAATTTGCTATTTCTATATGTACAGCTCGAGAAGTTAAACAGGTAAAAATAACACCATACCGTTTTTCTCTTCTTCTACCAACTGTCACATCTAATGGCCCAAAAAAATCTATTCCAGTATGAGTGAATGGTAACATAAAAGCTGCTAAACGACCTTCAGGTAGATCACCAATTACAGGAATTTCTGGTTTATTTCTTCTCTTCTGGCAAAACAGACAATCTTTTGCAACTTTCTTGACTACCGATCTAATTTTAACTATCCAAAATCTTTGGCGAATTTGATTAATTACATAATCTGTACCTAGATGTACACATTTCTTGTGATAATGTTCCACAATCAATTTTGTCAATCTATGCCTCCAGTCTAATATTATTGGATTCTTCATATCTTCATCTGCTACTATTGCTCTGCTTATTCTTCCTTTCATTCTTAGTATACCTTCGTCGTCTAGAAATGGCGATAATGACAATAATTTACTAGACTTTTCCACTTGCTTTCCTTGTTTCAAATTATTTAACTCTTCACCATAGCTTTCCTTCTGAACTTGTCTAAACCAAATGTTTTCTGCACATTTTATATGTTTCTCTCCTAAATATTCCAAACTTTTCTCTGATATTAATTTAGTTCTAATCTTTAGTTTTTCAATAAAATATATCACCCAACCTGTGGCTCTGATTAATCGCATCCAGTTTGAGAATCTATCCAGCTTCGGTAATACTTCATTTTCATTGATGTTATTCATTTCCTTTATAGTTATATTCCTTTCTGATTTCCAATTCTTTTGCTGTTTTCTCATTTTCAATGATCGGGTTTTCTTCATTAATTGGCCAGTTTTCCTCCGAATTGGTTAAAAATTGCGGGCCTGCTCTTGGACATAATTCCTGTATTCATATATCCTTTTGTCCCTTCATCAGCTGTATTTTCTTTTGTCGAAATCCATTTCCACATATTGCTTTTTGTCAATTCCTGGATTGAATTCTATTTGCAATGAATGGTTTGAATTTTCCAGATTTTTTTCCTAGCCAATATAAAACTGTCTGTGAATCGGACCATAGATATATTTTCGAAAACTGTATGCTGGCATGTTCAATGATGAATTTAAGTAATCTGCTTCCTGTTAAAGCTGCGAGTAGTTCCAGTCGTGGTATCGATAAATGTTTTAGAGGTGCTAATCTGGTTTTTGCTATCATGAATGAAATATCGACATTATCCTTTTCCTCGATCCTTAAATAGGCAACTGCACAATATGCTTTTTCACTTGAATCGCAAAATATATGTAACTGTATAGAAGAATTTGGGGTGAGTATATCAGAGAACCATCGTTTTATTCTCACATTTTCAATTCCTAATATAGCATTTCTTAATTTTTCCCATCTAGTCTTGAAACTTTCTGGCAATTTCTCGTCCCAATGTAATTTGGTTTTCCATAAATCTTGTAGAATAATCTTGGCCATTACCATGACGTTTGCTACAAATCCCAACGGATCAAAAATTGACATTGTCAATTTTAGTAGCTCTCTTTTTGTAGGTAAAACTTTTCCTTGTAAAATTTCCGTTTTCAGTTGCTGAATTCTCAAATTGAACATAAATTCGTCAGTGTTAGGATCCCAGTGAAGTCCAAGTATTCTTTCATACGGCATTTCTGTCTCCAAATTCAAATTTTTATTTTCACTTGATCGAAGCTCTTCAGGAATCTGCATCATCACTTTCTTTGAATTGCAATTCCAGTTACAGATTGTGAAACCTCCTTTTTTATGAATAGAAATAACTTGACTGATCAGTTTAATTGCATTTTCTTCACTGTCGGTACTATCTAAATAATCGTCCATATAATGATGTTTCAATATCGCGTTTGAGGCTTCCGGGTATTGTGAGGCAAATTCTTTCCCATTTTCATTCTTGATGAACTGTGCTGAACAAGGAGAACATACTGTTCCAAACAGCATAACAGACATTTGATATTCTTCTACTTCCATGTTAGTTCTATTTCTCCATAAGAATCTCTGGGCTGCAGTGTCTTCATTTCTTATTTTAATTTGTAGAAACATTTCCTTAATATCTCCACTGAAAGCTATTTTATTTTGTCTGAATTTCCATATGATTCCGATTAATGAATTGTACATATCAGGGCCTTTGGACAACATATCATTGAGGCAAACATTATGGGATTTGGAGGCAGCATCAAACACAATCCTCATTTTGTTGGGTTTGTTTGGGTTGACAACTGCAAAATGTGGTAAATACCAGGTGTTTTTATTAACAGTGTCGATTTCCAGGCTGGAAAGTTTCCTCGCATATTGTTTGCTGATATAATCTTCCATTTTAGATATATAGGCTTCTTTGAATTTCTCGTCTTTGCTCATTTGTTTTTCCACATATTTCAGTCTTCTAAGGGCAATTTCTCTACTTTCTGGTAATTTGGCTTCCCTTTTCCATAATAACCCAGTTTCCCATTTGTTTCCGGCTATTCTTCTTGAGGTATTCAGCAAGGTTTCTTCTGTATATAATTCTTCAGATGATTCATGGGGTTGCTCAGGCTTTGTATATACATCTTCTCTTTCAAAATACGTTCTGACTAGAGTATGCAGACTGTCATTTTCATCATTTTCGATGTTTTCTTGAATGAAAAATGAATAATCATCACAAGTTTTATTTTCGTCTGTAGAAATTCGTCCATGAATGACCCAGCCTAACCAGGTTTTTGTCAGAACTGGCTCATTCCATCCTCTCTGGATGAAACTTCTTGGAAGTGATAATGGCCAATTGTCTTGTCCAATCAGTATTAGAGGTTTTGCATTTTTCATCGATTTCAGAGGAGCGTTTTTCACATAGGGCCATGTTCTTGAAATTTCTTCTATGTCTATACTTTGTGATGGTAACATCAAATCTTCAACTGACCGAGCGTTGCGTATGGTGAATATCTTACTTCCAGGTGCTACACCGGAGATTTGTAACTGCATTACTTCTGATTCATTGAAGTGATTCGACATACTATTCGTCCAGCTGATAGATAATGGCTTTCTGATACCTTGCAAATCCAGATTTTCCGCTACCATTTTATCAACCAGTGTAACAGTCGAGGCTTCATCAAAAAGTGCATAAGTATGCATTGATTTGTGAGCAGAAGATAAAATAACTGGAATGACTCTCAATAAAACTCTGTTTTCTCCAAGGGTTTGTGTTGTTGCATTGAAATTTATTTGTTGATGAGATGAATTTGGTTCATTCCTCGCAGATATGTTAGGGCTCTCTTCATTCCGCTGTCTTGTCCTCCACGTTTGTTCTTCTGCTGCTTCATTCTTCCTTCTCTCCCCTTCTTCCGTCGAACTATTTTCATGAAGTAGATAATGGTATTTCCTGCATCCATTTTGGCTGCATTCCTTCTTTTTCTTGCAAAATTGTATTATGTGGTTTGGTCGTAAGCACGAGAAACACACTTTTTTTGATTTAATCCATTCCCATTTTTCTCCAGTAGACATAACCTCGAATTTCTTGCACTTATTTATTGTGTGGTTTGTTAGGTCACAAAATATGCATTTTTGATATCTTTCAGTTGTTGTAAAGGCCATCTCTCCAGGTCTAGTAGAATATCTTCTTTTTTCAAAATTTAGTTTCGGCCGTGAAACAAGACTTGCCCCATCTGCAACTTTCTCCAACCATAAAGAAAAAGTCTTCAAATCGGTCATATTCCCATTAGAACTGATATAACTTCCCCATTGTAGTTTCAAACTGGCAGGTAATTTCATAAGAAGTTCTTTCAGGATATGAGTATTCATAAGATGAGCTCTCGAGTCTAAACTTTCGATGGTGGCAACTAAATTCAAGACATTGTTGGTGAAATCTATTAACAAGTCAAAGTTGTATTCCCTAATCTGAGGAACTTGTCTAATGTTTTCTATAATATCTTCTATTATATAATCAGATCTACCAAATCGTTTCTGCAGAATAGATATGACTTTCTCTATTTGTTCAGGAAAATTCAACAAGTATTGAACACTATCTCTTGCTTTCCCTCGCAGTGCTCTCTGTAAACGCGCCATATTTTCTCTATCCGAGTATTTGCAAAGGACGGTAGTTTCGCGAAACTGGCTGATAAAATTTGGCCATTCCATTGCTTCACCATTAAAAAAAGGAAGATCTTTGGATACTGATTGTCTCATTACATACTTGTTCAGTAAACCTGCTGCTTCATAGTTATCATCATTGGGAATCTTGAACTTTTCTTCCACTATGGGACTCACTTCTGGCTTTAACTCAATGTTACTTGGTATAAATTCTGGCAAGTTATTTACCCAAGCTTGAATATTATTTTCAGCGTCTGTAACTGTACTATCTGCTTCTTGTGAATGGTTAATAGAAGATTCCTCCTCAATTTCGAGTTGTTTCAGTTTCAGTTTGTGTATTTCTAATTCCAGTTTCTTGGTCTCTATTTCTAATTCTGCTTTCTTGGCTTCTCTTTCGAGATGTGATTTCTTAGATGAAATAGCTTTAAATTTGGCTGTTCTGGATTTTTGCTCGAATCCTCGAAATTCGCTGACATGAGAACTCTGTTTTTCATTTTTGGATGACATTTGAAAAAATAATTTCTTGACTCGTGTCAAATATATTTCAAAATTTTTCAATTTCTGGTCCTTCGACGCTTTGAGCCTTCAAGAATAATTCCGTAAGAAGGACCAGAAATGTAGGTGATTTGGCAAATCGTAGGCTTATAAAGGGCTTATAAGGGCTAATAGGCTAGCTGGCTAATAAATGGTGCACTCACACTCAATTCATCTATATTACTATATCCATAACAACCATAATATATCAAAACATCGCGAACATAATACAAAGGGATTATATATACAAAGGGATTCAATAAATATAAATCTTCAACAAAAACTAATTCTCAGTCGTGTAGTATTTTCAAAGAAAAACTAACGAATGCAAGATCGACAATGACCATGACAAGGTATTGAACATATTTTTTGGTCGGCAGACTTTTTTCTTTAATGACAATAGGTTTTCAAATATACCAAACGGAACAACTAATTTCATCATACGAGGATATTAATCATTTCTTCTGGTGCATTCCTCAGGAAAAATAATGGACTTTTTGGCCTGGAAGCGTCTCCTTTTCGCCTCAAGAAAGAAATAGTTTATAATGTCTGCTCAAATATTTTGATTCTTCCCTAACCGTAAAATCATTGGATAATGAGACCAAGATTTTCCATACCTTACATAAAATTTACGGAAATACTATCATCTTCGAACCATTACAGATATTTTTTGTAAGCCATTTCTTAATGTCCCGGGACTTTTTCAGTAGCAAATCTAAAGTAGCTCTACTCGCTTCTTCATTTATCTCAGTATACAGGGTGGCCAATCGAAAACTTGACATGAGGGTTTTGGGTACTTATATCGTAGGTCTGGAAAAACGCTCGGACAGGTCGATTTTAGTTTCGTGGGGGACATTGTACCCTCTAAAATGCAGCACCGTCACGTCAACCCTCGAGCAGGGGGGGTGAACAACCTTTGAAATTTGAATAGGGAATAGGAGTCGAGTGGCACATAAATTGAAAGCCTGTTGAATTCTCGAAACAGCGGTCGTCAGTTTTTCAACCGGAATGAGCCATAATTAAGTTAAGAGTAAAATTCACTTACATCATTCTCATCTTAACAAATGCTCGAAATGCGCACCTTCCATGCAATGATACAGATTTTGTTGAAAACGTTCTCGGACATTTTGGAGCATGTCTGGGGTGATTTGGCGACATTCATCTGTGATTCGTTGCCGTAAATCTGCTAGTGAAGCTGGTGGTGTACTATAAATTCTGCTTTTCAAATGACCCCACAGAAAGAAATCTAAGGGAGACAGGTCTGGTGATCGTGGGGGCCATTCAATAGAACCTCGCCTACCAATCCAATGACCAGGGAAGTGTTGATCTAAATATTGTCGAACAGGCATAGCATAATGCGGAGGGGCATCATCTTGTTGAAATATCAACTTATTTTCCAGATAATGATACATTTTCCCTGTCAGATTGCCTTCTAAGAAGAAAGGGCCTACGATACGATCCCCAAAAATACCAGCCCATACGTTTAATTTTTGGGGATATTGCGTATGTACCTCATGAATCAGCCCAATATCGACAATTATGGCGATCAACTATGCCATTTAAGAAAAACGAACATTCATCATTAAAACAGATGTTGAACAGACACTGAGAATTTGCAATCGCCTGCTCACTTAATATTTCACAGAATTGTAAACGTCGATCAAAATCATTTTCATTCAGTTCTTGTGTTAATTTTGTTTTGTAAGAATGGAATTTATGTAGTTTTAAAATACGCTGAATGCTAGTTCTTGAGATACCGGAAACAGTTGCTAGCTGTCTTGTACTCAACGTATGGTCAACCTCAACATGGCCCAAAATTGCCACTGTTGTCGCCTCATTTCTTACTGGCGGTTCGATTTGACGTTTTTTATTTGCTACCAATCCCGTTTCTCGGAATTTTGATACTAATTCAGACACATAGTGCCGCGACACAGTCCTACCATATTGTTGATTGAACCGTTCAGCAGCCCTTTTCGCAGATCTATTGTTTACATAATACAGTTGTAGTACACATGTGAAACACAGAAAGTGCATGCTCTATCTGTTTGTTCTATTTTATTACAATATTTTCATGGGTACCGCGAAAAAAACTGAGCAAAAACTTTCACAGTATCGTTGCAAATAAATGATAGATTACAAAAACTTGCGAATGAGTGTTTCAGAGACGTACAAGTAAGATCTTAACTATCGTACAGGTTTATTCCTGAATTTATTTTTTCCCAAACGGTTCATCCCAACTTCAAAATCGGGACGCCGTTGGATAGAGAACTTAAGGGGCTTTCAAAGGATGTGCCACTCCACCATTATTCCCTATTCAAATTTCAGGGGTTGTTCCCCCCACAGCTCGAGTGTTGCAGTGACGGCAGTGCAAGTAGGAGAAAAAAATGTAACCCTCGAAACTGAAATCGACCTGTCCGAGAGTTTTTCCACATCTGCAATATCATCACCAAAAACCCCGATGTCAAGTTTTTGATGGGCCATCCTGTATAGACCCTTTCCTTGTAATTTCACAAGCTCTTTGACAACTAATCATAATACACTGTCAACTAGGAAAAAGCCAAATACTCAAAGTGGAATTGCAATGGTTACAAATAGAGACAAACTCAAAGTCATTACCACAATAGTTTATAAAATGAACGAAAATGGTAAATAACGAGAGAAAAACAACTACTTTCCTGGCCATATGCCACGCAGAACATTGGATTACATCCTACCAAAATCTTTCTTTCTTTTTCTTTATTTCAGTTCATTTCAGTTATTGCATTACATTCCCTTCTTCATTGATACATTTCATACAAATAATATATGAAGTATAATCAATTTTCTAGTAGGAATGACATGAATGATCAGACAGTAATTCCTGGTATAAGATCATTCATGGAGTATTATCGACTGTTGTATAATTGAAATTACAAATAGTGAACAAAACTTACATATCATTAATATATCTCAAAATAACAGTCATATTATAGTGTACAAGAAGGGAAAAAATAAAAAAATAAAAACTGAAAAAAAAAAAGGAAATTCATGGTCTTTCAGCTCTGATCATTCCTTTGCATATAAATATATTTCTTCACTTTATTTTTGAATTGCATAATATTTGGGCTGTTTTTGATATCATCTGGTAATTTATTGAATTTCGAAAAGTAGTACAGCTATGCCGGTTGACGCGCAGCGCCGCCGCTCACCAGATGGCGCAGTGTCGCCAGTGTCGCTGCGAATGTTCGCTGTATTACGGGCGGCGGCAAATTCAAATACTGGATGGTTTGTATTTATAATATTTCTCGTGACGTAATTTTGTTTCAATCTAAATTTGGAATTATACAAAAAAAATCTGGTGTTTGCGGGGATTCGATCCCCGGCCAACGGACTGAGAGCCCGATAAAAAATTTGAATTAATTTATTCGTTGACACAGTTTTTACAATACAACACATATTACATCAACATATTTGTGTATAATGAGCTCGACATATCTGTGAGTATGACTGAACGTCCCTCCGCTGTCGCAGAGGTGGCTGGTGTTAGCCAAGGAATATGAGAGGATATGTGAGGTGTTCGTCGCAGTGACCTATCTCCTACGGCTAGGCCCTTTATACAGGTAATCTCGCTGGTGGTACCCATAGGGTGGGGGAGCTGCTCGTGCGCGATCAGAGTTGAAAGGGTTGCTAAGTCGTTGGAGGAAAAATAAGAGAGCCCGATACGCTACCATAAGCGCTATACCACTAGACAGTGTTTGGTACGAGTTGAAAGTGTAATACGCAGAGCGACGACATTCACGCCGACCGGTAGAACGCCAGCAGCAGCAAGCGATAGATGCGATAGTGCAGGGTTGCCGGACGTTGCGCGCGGTGCGCTACATCGTTGTCGGACGTTTGAAAAAATCGGATATTGCTCCGTTTTCACACATCAGAACCTTGTTAGGAGAAATAATGACGTATGGCAGATGGCATTTGAGATATATTGTATGGAGTGCAAGAATCATAAGAAACAATAGAATATTATCGAATTTATTTATTTTATAGTAATGCTTTTCTACAGAAATTGCAAGTTTCTTGAGAAGATGGTGGTCCATTCCAGTGTGTAGTCTAATCGGGACGATTATAATGAACAAAGCATGGCAGCTTAAAGTTGCAGCGATATTCATTGGGAAGTTTGTGGCCACACCCTTAATAACCCACAAGAATCTGCATATTCAATGAGACATTCTACGGGAATGTACTGCAATTCTTGTTCAATAGTTGAGGCGCTATTTCAACTAAGCCTAATATCGACAATGTGTACTTGAATGGGCATTTCATTGAGAATAAGAACCAATCCAAATTCCTGGGAATCTTTATTGATAATAGATTAAAATTTGACCAGCATATTTCAGCTTTAACAAAAAAATTGGCATCAGGATGTTATGCACTCCGAATTGTTTCAAATGAATTGAGTTCATCCACAACCAAAATGGTATATCATTCTCTGATTGAGTCTCACTTGAGATATGGTGTTGCTTTTTGGGGATTTTGCAGTCAACAACTTTTTCATTCAGTGTTTGTTTTGCAAAAGCGAGCGATAAGATACTTATGCAAGGTGGGAGTGCGTGATCCATGTAGACCTTTATTCATTAGAGAAAAACTTCTAACTATCACTTGTATTTTCATTCTGGAAACTGCTTGCCTGATATACAAAAAACATAATATGGTTGAAACTCCGAGACATACAAAACACGTAACCCGTCAAGCAACAGAAAATAAAATACCTCTTCCTGTTCCAAAAACAAGCCAGACAAAATATTCTTTAATATATGGAAGTAAAAAGCTGTTTAACCACATACCGTATGAAATCAGGAAGGAGAATAGCTATAAAAAGTTCAGAAATCTTGTGAAAGAAGCGCTTGCAATAAAAGCGTATTACAACCTTGAGGAATTTTACAATGAAACTCTGTTGTGACTAGAAGTTTCATATTGTCTTTCATTTGGCCTATATGTGGAGTCTGATTTTGAACTTTAAAATATGTTTCTGATTTAATGACTTGTGAACTTATGTTCAAATAATGTTTCTCTGTAAAATTGTGTTTTTTATTTTTTATTTTTTATTTTGTAAATGATTATAAAACTATTTTATTTTTTAACAAACTGCAAATTTTCATGTTCAATTCTATTTTAGATTGCAATATTTTATATTTTATACATGACGTGTGAACTTGTTTCAAATTGTGTGATTCTGTGTATTTATGTTTTGATTTTAATTTTTTTTTCATATTTATTTAAGAGTTTCACAGACATATATTGTGCTTCAAGCTTTGTCAATAAGAAATTATTTTTCTTCGACAATAAAGTATATTTATCTATCTATCTATCATCAATGATGGGAGCTTCGTATGAATATGATTGTCCTAAAACGTTGAAAAGATATTGCTGCAGAAAAAAGTGTGGTACTAGAAGTATACCTTTATCAACTGCAACGAAAAAAATATGGCTATTTTGAGAGCATCATTTGTATTGCTGTTTTCAATGATGGGAGACATTCTGTATATGAATGTACCGAGCAAGGTTAGCGAAGCAGGAATTTGTTTCAATAATGAGCCATGCCAGTGGATTGCTATTTGAAAAGAATTCATTAATGACGGGCAAATGGAACGAGACGAAATATAAAATCAGATTGATTTTCAACGATAGGACCTTTGGCGACTCAAATCAATGGCAGATTTTTGGATTCTCATCACCAATACCAACATTAGCACCACCAGCGGACTATGGAAAATTCTTTGCTATGTTGAATATTTTCTCATTTATCAATTTAGCATTTCTAGTTGGAATAATATTAATTAAAATTATACAGATTTTCTGTAGGAAATAAATAGAAACATGTTCAATCTTGTTTGTGTATTGTTGATTTAAAAATCTACTGATTAGCTTGGAAGCGCCTTGCACATGTGGTCATATGTTTATTTCGTTCGCAAGATAATGCAAGAATTTTAATGGGTTTTTCTGACATGAGAAAATATTATCAGTCCACGTATCGCAGTTATATTCCCATGAAGACGCCACATGTTTACGATCTCTATGCCCTTGCTTTCTAATTATAATACAGCGGGGAATTTTTTTTCCAACAGTTCAGATAGCCTCGATAGCTTCCAGCACATGTGGCAAGATGTTTATTATTCCGTTTGGCCATTAGCGACGATATCTTGAGATTGCTAATCAGTTTTAATATGCGCATTTATATTCCACACAGCATTCTAATTAACATGCAGATGCCGCATGTCCACTCTCTCTCTATACCCACGCTCTCTGATTATAAAAACGGCCTGACGCGCAGCAACAGCATTCAGTTCATCAGTGAGCGCAGTCAGCCAAGTCAGCCAACATTACACAATATAAATAAGCTTGTTCGTTTACACCACCGAAAATAGTAAGTACTTTTTTTATATTAAAGTGTTCATTTATACTCTGAATCCTACGTATATTATAGACTTTTTTGAATTTGTATTCTCAATTCCACGTATATAGATGCCTCTTTCAGTCAATTTCGAGTTTTCGCAAATGAGGTTTTGGAAATAATTTCACAACTCTTCGTATATTATAGGCCTTTTGTCATTCCATTTTAAGATTTTGAAAATAATTCCACAATTTGACATCTCATTTTGAGTTTTTGAAATGAAGAAAAATAGTTATTTATTATACAAGGGAAAAAAGTAGTAGATTTTAGCTCCAGGTTGTGTTGTCTCCTGACGCGTAGCGGAGGGAGCGGGAGGGAGACAAAAAACCGTGAGCTTGAATCCAATATTTTTCCCTTGTATAATACACAGTTTTTTTCTGTGATAGAAGAAAGGACGAATCAATATTGAGAAGATATTACATTATTTTGAAATCTGAAAATAATCGACGTGAAATTTTAAGTTTTCAACAGTAGGGACACCTGCGTTGTAGGCATCTTCATCATTCTTTTGAAGTAATCAAATATCTGATGTCACTTCTGTCAGTCTAATTCTGTGATTTGATTTCAAAAAATTGCGAATTTGGTGGTTGTTTAGTAATATACGTAACCGCGAAGTCGAGTGGAAGATAAAAGGACTTGCAATTCTTTCTCGGAGACGGTACTATTGACTCATTTTTCGGAACTATAGCACAACAAAAGCCATCAACAGTGTATATATATGTAATATATATCTGTGAAGTTCTCACTTTTTTCCCACGGGAAAAAAGTAATTTATGAAAAGTGACATTTTATAACCTACCAACAGAGATGAAATGCCAAACTTTTTCCCCGTCACAGAAAAAATACTTTTTTTATCTCATTCTCTGCTCCAGATGGTTATCGCCTCATTGAACAAAGCTTCCCTTGTGGCGGAAAGGAAGGATATCAGGAAGCTCACCGATCTATCCTTGGGGCAACCGATTTCAATAGAAGGGGCGAAAATAACAAACACCAGATTTGGGAAGGCACTTCTACTGGAGTTGGAGGACTCAGTGGTGTTTCTGCCAAATCGAGTGACAGCGCTATACGAGCCCCACGTCGGACAATTCACCCCAGGGAAATATTCCCTAATATATAGAGGGACAATCAACGTGGGAAAGCAGCACCCGGCAGCATCATTCGAAATCATCGAAAATAAATAGAGTGAGTAACATTTTTTCGATAAAAATATATTGACATAACACAATCATGGAAAATTTCAATAAAACTCTCACTAAAATCGATGAGACACTCTTAGCGATTAAAACAACTCGCATATTAGAAAATGTATTTTGGCTAAAAAAAATCAATTTTTCAATTGGGCAGAAGCGAAAAATACAAACGAAGATTGGCGAGCTCAAACGAATGAGGTTCTTCATCAAAACAATGAATAAACATCATCGTCATGTTGGCTCAGGTTTGAAAAAACAAACTGTTCGATGGATAAACTTAAATTCATTATTTGAATCAAGAGTTCAGACAGCACTTATTCTTAATTTGAGACATAAGGAAATTATTGACTTTTTGTCTGATTCTTTCAAATTATTTGAAAAAAAAAAATTCGAAAATCTTAGATAAGTTCTCGATGCTCAAAATTAATTTTACATTTTGCGGCGATTTCGTTAAAACATCTAATAATGTAGAGACGATTGATCGCAAATACTTCAATACACGTATTGGCATTTTGGATGTAGGAACGAATTTGGAGAATTGGTTTAAAATTAATTGTATCGATGTGGTTTTGAATAAATTGAGCGAATTTGCTGAGAAAAATAGTGGGTGGGCTTTGAGGGAGATAATCTCTTTGGGAGTAGCAACCAATAAGTATGAAATGGGGAACGGCTCGTCCTACATCAAATATCGTAAGAATCTGAGCACAGCTCTCACCTAGTTGGTATATTTATATTTATTGAGGGCATATCATTAGTGCCAAGTGATCTATTCTAACTTAGTTTACGGTGTTCATTATTTTTTATAGTTTATTTAATTAATCGGTCAATTTTTTCTGTATATTTTCCTGTATATTATGTAGTATGTATTGTATATATCGTTTTTCTTTATATTTATTCATTATGTTCTGTTTTATTGTAATTATTCAGGCAGAATTGAAAAATGGCTTTGCCAATATTCTGTCCTTTTGGAGTAGTAAGACCATAATATATTATTTCGCGATGAATTTGTCATACATATTGGGTATTATTTCAATAAACATTATTATTATTATTATTATTATAAATTACCTGTGGAAATCGAGAAGAAGCGGGCTTGCATTAATATTCGAAATAATGATAATGCTTCTATTGGAGCATAGTCAGCGCATTATTTCCTATAGCGAAAGACCCCCAAAGATTAACAAAATACTCGCATTTTTCTACAGTTTTGGATATAAAAGGATCAGACATGCCAATGAAACTGTCTCAAATCTCGAAATTTGAAAAAATTAATAATATCTCTGTCAATGTTTATGGTTTGGAGTTGATTGATTGAAAAAAAAAAAAATTCTACACAGTTGCACCTATCAAATTGACCAAACATAAATTGGATAGGCATGTTAATTTTTTACTGATTCAAGATAGATATTTTCCAAAATTGAATGATTATGAGGCTCCTCCTGTACACGATGAAGATATCTCAATCAAATACCATTACTGCTGGATAAAAGACTCATCACGTTTGATATCCAGCCAAGCTAGCACGCGAGATCATAAAAAAATTATTTGTGATAGATGTCTAAATTATTTTCACAGTTAGGAGAAGCTTAATAATCACACGGCCTTTTGCGGAAAAGTCAATAGCGAAAAAATTTCTTTCCCAAATTATGATTCCGTTGAATTTAAGAATCACGTATATAAGCAAACATGTCCATTTGTAATTTATGCAGATTTCGAATCACAATTAGAAAAATGTGATTCGAAAATTTCCAAAACAACTCTGAAATACCAACACCATAAGACCTACAGTGCTGGATATTACTTGAAATGTTCCTATGATGATTGCATGGATTAGTTTGCAAAAGAAATGTCTGACATTGCAAAGTTCGTTCAATCTGAAATAAAAAATATTATTCCAATGGTAGTACAGCCGGGAAACACCAGTGGCGTCGCAACTGATGTTTGTCATATTTCACAGGCCTCTTCAGAGGTCTCGCCACCAAGCTCCATGTAACCTCAAATTTATAAGACTGTTCGTTGTACCTACAGCATTTCATAATCTCTCAGGGTACGACTCTCACTTCATAATTCGAGACATTTCCAAGCGCGGACGCGTGAGCGTGCTTCCAGTCAATATGGAAAAATATATTTCATTCACACAACATGATTCGGAAACTGACATTAAATTCAGATTCATCGATTCATTCCGTTTTCTAGGAGCAGGTCTCGATGCCCTCGCAAAAACGATGAATATTGAGGATTTGAAAATTTTGAAAAAAGAATTTACCAGTGTAAATGACAGTCAATTCAAATTGCTAACACGAAAAGCCGTTTTCCCCTACGATTACATCGATAATGGGGAAAAATTGAATGAAACTGATTTGCCTTCTATTCAGAATTTCCACAATAGATTATATGATGAAAATATTTCCGATGATGATTATGCTCACGCTCGAAACGTTTGGACGGCACTCGAAATAAAGACACTTGGGGAATATAGCGACTTGTACATGCGTACCGATAATCTTATTCTCGCCGACATTATGGAAAAGTTTCGCGAATCCTCATAGAAAACATACGGTCTCGATCCAGCCTGGTATTACACTATGCCAAGGCATACTTGGGATTGTATGCTCAAATATACGGGGTGTAAATTACAAATTTTGAAGGATATAGACATGGTGATGTTTGTAGAAGAATCGATACGAGGAGGATTGTCGGTTTGCTGTAATAGATACAGTGAAGCAAACAATAAATATCAGATTAATTATGATCCTGAAAAGCCATCAAGATATCTACTTCACCTTGATGTTAATAACTTGTACGGAAAAGCTATGAGTGATCCTCTCCCATATGGAGGCTTCACTTGGGTTGACGACACTAACATTGATGTCAGCCAAATACCCGACGATAGTCCCGAAGGCTATATTCTCCAAGTCGATTTGGTGTATCCCGAGGGGTTACACGATTTGCACAAAGATTTTCCATTTTGTCCCGAACATCGCATTCCCCCCAATTCCAAATTATCGAAATTAATGGCCACCCTTCATAACAAAAAACAATATACCCTGCACTATAGAAATTTGAAGCAGGCTTTGGAACATGGATTAAAACTCACCAAAATCCTTAAAGTATTGAAATTTAAGCAAGCCCCGTGGCTTAAGTCCTACATTGCGTTGAATACGCGATTGAGGACCTTGGCCACTGGTGATTTTGAAAGAAGAACAATGCCGTGTTTGGGAAAACAATGGAAAATATCCCTTATCACCGCGTTGTGAAATTGGTACAAAAATATGAAGGCCGTTATGGTGCTAAAAATTTAATTTCCAGTCCTAGATTTCAAAATCGAACAGTTTTCGATGAGAACCTCATGGCTATCGAACTGAAAAAGTCGGAGTTGATTTTCAACAAGCCCCTATACATTGGTATGGCTATTCTTGATTTATCGAAAATTGTCATGTTTGATTTCCATTATAATTTCATGTTGCCAAAGATCGGAGCAGAAAACTGTAAACTCATGTACACGGACAGAGACAGTTTCATTTATGGAATTACCTGTGACGATGTATATAAAGATGTGATTGCTCCAAATATTGAAAAATTCGATACGTCTGACTTAATGCTCCTGGTAATATTTATGCAATTCCTCAGGCAAATAAGTGGGCATTAGGGCTATTGAAGGATGAGGCCAACGGAAGGATAATTTCTCATTTTGTGGGACTACGTTCTAAAATGTATAATTATAAATTGAACACAACTGAGGAGGACATTGAAAATGTGAGGAAACGTTCAGAGAGGAAAGGATTAAATAAAGAACGATTGAATAATCAATTAAAATTTTGGAATAATCAAAAAATCAAAGGGGGTCAAGAAATGTGAGGTCAACAATGAATTAACATTTCAGGATTATGTAGATTGTTTGAAAGATGAGAAGAAGAAGAATATAACTCAACGAACAATTCGTTCCTACGCTCACAATGTTTACTCCATCGAGCAAGCCAAAATCGGTCTGAGTCCACATGATGATAAAAGGAAACTCATGAACGATTCGTTTGATACCTTGCCCTGGGGACATTTTAGTTTGAATTGATCTTTCTTTTTTTTATTGCAGCAACAATGAATCTGCAAGAAAGATGCATTAGGACGGTATGCGAGAACATAGATTCAGTAATTGGGTTCATCCTCAGATCTCCACTGAATGAATGAATGAATGAATGAATGTTTATTTACAGAAGGTTACAGTACATTATTTTTACAGATAGTGTTCATGCAATAAACAGTGAAAACTAAATAGTTCGTTACGGGAAGAAATATAGCAGTAAATAAACAGGAGAGAGTACCCGACTAAGTTCATTTAAGAACTTGTCTTCGGATATTAACAATCTGTTGAAGTTTACTATTGAGAATATGTCTTGTGTTCAGTTGAATCATTCGACTATAGTAGAGAAATAAATGGAAGAAATAATCAATACTAAAACTAGAAATATGATCTCATTATGTAACTGTTACCTAACTATTTATTAGAAAATAAGATAATTGATATAAGATGATTCCGAAACGTACCAAAGAGGTGAATAATGAAACAATGAGAAGAAAGAAAATAAAAGTTATAACATTTTTCTGAAGTAGATATTTTCTAGATTGGATCAATGACATAGGTGAAGAATGTTCTATCATTAGACAATATCCAATTTTTCAGTTTGGCTTTGAATAGACGAGCCGAGTTAAGTTCCACCATTAACAAAAAAAGTTGTAAAAAATTTTGCAAAATTCAAATGGTCAAAGATACGACGAGAATCATTGTCTTATAGTGATGCCATTTTGAAGAATTTTCTCGAATATTGCCATGAAATTGATATGCCTTTCGATGTGCGTAAAGCGCTCTTAGATGCGGATAATTTGGAAATATTTTGCGATAGCGATTGTTATTGTGCATTGAAAAAATGCTATAAAATTGATGAGTTCAATTTGTCAATTTGCAAAGTCACCTCATTAATAAAAGACTTTCAAGATAAACAACTACTAAGTATTGAGCATGAAATTGTCAGATGTGATGAAGTACATTCTTTATTCCGCGACAAGTCTTATTGGTGTCAAAATGGGTTTCATAATTGTTATATAATGAGCAGAACACTTTGTATTAAAAGTGGTCTGTCAGTAGAGAGATACATGTCAGTCAGGAAATGTCTAGTACTGTCTGCTATATGTTATACTCGATGTATCATAATTCTCTCAATAAAGGTGTTACTGTGAACCCGTGTACGTGTTGTTAAAGTCCGTAAGAAATACACAACAATAATGTTGTCTTCAAATTGAAAGATCGTGATGAATGTATTCACGATCTTCATAAATATAAGAAAGTGAAATTTTGCTGAAATTGTGTTATGTCAATATAATTTTCATAAAAAAAATGTTACTTACAATATGTTGAGGGTGTTGCGCTGTATTTCATATTTTATTGATTGTTTTTTGGTTGCTTCCACTTTTTCCATTTTTTCTCCCAGTTTTTTTCTAATTGTATTTTGTATATAATGATTCTCACGTAAAAATAAAAAAAATATTCCAGGAAATTTCTGTGCTTTATTTATTCTACAGGATGTCATATGATAACTCGATTTGAAAACAAAAACAAAACAAAACATTCAATCATTCATTACCTACATGAAATTATTCACATGAATTAATTTCGAGAATGATAATAAAATAAATATTCTCGTAGAGCATTGGCATTAATGCTGTCTGTAGATGATGCCTCACAAAGCCCAGTAACGATTTCTGTAAGTGTCAAAGTTGTTTTATTTTCATACAACCATGTGTGGGCTATGTTGAAAATATGGTGGTAATAATCGTGAAAGTCCAAGGCATTCAACATGGCAACTCGATCAGATACCACACCCATATGTGTTTGTAGAATTTCCGTGGCATCCTCTTCATTCAAGGTCATATCGGTGGCATCTTTGTGAATGCGAATTTGTTTCACGCCACTTTCCATGAATTGATGTTGTTGCTGCTACTCCTTGCGGCTTTGAAGAAGGATTGTTTGATGTCCGTCAATATTTCTATGATGGAAGCCCACTCGTATGTGTTGAAAGATATTTGTTTTGGTGAAAATCGTTGTTTCAGAATCACACAGGCGCATAGGAAACACCATCAACAGCAGAGGATTTTCACTTTGTGCTTTGATTTCATACCGAATCATTCCTGTGTGATTAGCACCCACATTGAATTCTTGCTGAGCTGCACTTTCGTACTGGTTCAATGCGCGATTGATAGCGTCAAGAGTTTGCTTATAATCACCACTACTATTACTGATATCATCACCATCAAACTCCATTCCAGCACTACTGATGCTGCTGCAATTGCTTATATCACGAGACATTATGAACTCTTTACTGAAATGCAGTTGAGACTTATGGTATTATTTATAGTTGGAAATCACGTGACACTGATGTGATTTTCTGTTTTTCTAATTAGAAATGTGCTCGACTCACACATGCACACAACCGAAGGCCCCATATAACGTGTAGAACTGCTCGTATTTTCCATAAGATTCTATACTAAATCAGCGTTTTCGATCCAGCTGTTGTGTTTGTTGTCTAAACCTAACCATAATTTGACTTACATTTTTTCCCCTTTTTTCTCAATACCTTTTCAACCAGATAGACGTTGGGGTTTGCAGTTTTCTGTAACTCTTCTTCATAGAAAGCGCCACTTATTGGTGAACCCTGCATGTCCTCCAGCATGTAGGTGGCAGGATTGGTAATTTTGCATTTGATGATTTTGAATAGTTCTGTAGTCCAATTTGGGGTGTATCCTTTTTCAAACACATGCTTAGCTTTGCTTATGCGAACAATGTCACCAACTTTGAATTTTCGGGCCAGCAATTTTCAAGTGAGTGAACGATCTGCTCAGAATTTGCTTCTCGTTGGATTTGTTGACTTCTGATGGTTTGCAACCAGTCTTACTGTGACGTGTATCATTGTAGGATTCTGTAATGGTAGGTAATACGTCTATCCATTTGTAGGTGCCGTTTAAGCTAAGTATTTGAATAGTTTCTGTTTCAATGTTCTGATTACACGTTCCGCTATGGCTGCTTTCTTGATGCTGTACGTACTGTAATGATTGATTTCGTGCTTTTTCAGCAGAATGCAAAATGTGCTATTGTAAAATTCCGTTCCTTGATCGGTTTGCAAATTTTTCGGACAACGTTTTGTGTGCGTCAAGATATCTGCAAACGTTTTCGTTATTTCCTCACCGGTTTCGTTCTCAATGGACGAGTCCAAACGTATTTGGAAAAACAATCAATCACAACCATAATTAGTTTGAAATGTCGATTTCGATGAGTTGCATACTGACGCATTTCAGCCAGATCCATTTGCCATAAATCATCTGTGCCTTTAATAATAGTACGCCGATGTGGGTAGTTTTTCCGAGCAGGTTTATGTAACTCGTTGACAAGTTTGATTTTTTCTCCAGATTGTGACATTATATCATATTATCTATTGGGGATGGGAGGTAAGGAGGTAATAGGGTGCATTAATTGAAGACAAACATTGTATTTATGCATTTTTCATTGACACTACTTTGTTTGATAATGGTGTTTTCGGATCAACGGTTTGATACACGTTCTTTGCAGGGTCGTCTCCGATCTGAGCGATGCTATCGGTCAGCTGAATCACTGTCTGATGACTTTGTTGCTGCTCATTCTTCAGAGTACTTATACTTTTAGTATTAACTTCGAGTAACTGCACAACATCTGCAATGCTCTTTGCATTCGAGTTTATATCTTTTTCTAGTTTGAGCAATGATTCGTTGAGAACATGTGTTATCTGCATAGCTGTTTTTTGCAGCATGGCGGTCAACTCCACCAATTTGGTATCCTGAGAATAATGTGCTTTCTTAAATTTGACATAATTTTTTTTGAAATAATCATCAGTTACAGCCTTGAAATCGGTTTGTATTCGTACAAGAGATTGTTTTACAGAATTTATGACCTGGTCCACGTATTCCTTTTTCGCAGCATCTTTTTTTAAAATAGGTGTTTTCACATTGCACAAATTCAAATTACCGAAATCTATATCGCCTTTAGGAGTATGTGCTAAGCCACCTTCACCTGATGCAATCACCACCAGTTTTCGTTTTTTATCCGAACTACGTTCGAACTTATCGATTGTCATCTTTGAAATAACTGATATTCCACAAACTTATTTCTATTGTATAATGTTGGCCTCCTTCAGTTCAGAAATAATGGATACAATCTCATTGTCGAGAGAAGTATTTCCAGCTTGCTGCGATGCTATGAGCAATCTCAAACGTTCACACAACTCATTTGGGTCATCCCGATAGATGTATTCAACAGGCTTGGTATTGTACAGGGTGATCCACCATAAATGTCCCCCCCTCTAGCTCAGTTATTTCTGAACCGATTTCAAAATTTGAAATATCATCTCAAATGATTTTCGATAAAGTTTTTTTCCGCTACATCAGAAAATACAGGGTGCTCGGAACAAACGATCTACAGGGTACTATTTGATTTTTTTAAATGGAACACCCTATTTTTCATTGTATTTTCAGATTCTCCCTGATAAGCTGGTTTGATCAATGCATGCGGCAATGATTACAGAGATATTGGGTGTTCAAAATCGAGATTTTTCAACTTTAGGATTATTTTGTGACGAAACTATTCATTATCGGTCGAAACGGCTTTCATGTTCGTATCTCAACTTTTGATTTACTATCTACTGACATTTAATAATTGTAACAGATACAGGGTGATCAGAATTCTGAAACTCGAACCACCCTGTAAATGTTTCAATTAAATGTCAGTAGATAGTAAATCAAAAGTTGAGATAGGAACATAAAAGCCATTTTGACCAATAATGAATAGTTTCGACACAAAAAAATCCTAAAGTTCAAAAATCTCGATTTTGAACACCCTATATCTCTGTAATCATTCCCGCTAGACCCCAAGTGTGATACATTGATGAAATTAGCTCTTCAGGAAGAATCTAAAAATGCAATGAAAGACAGGGTGTTTCATTTGAAGAAATCAAGTAGTGCTCTGTTGATCGTTTGTTCCGAGGATCCTGTATTTTCTGATGCAACGGGAAAAAAATTTCTGAAAAATCATTTCAAATCATTTTCTAAATTTTCAAATCGGTTCAAAAATAAGTGAGCTAGAGGGGGGGTGCATTTATGGTGAATCACCCTGTACGTAATCATCATGGGTTCTCTGCCCTTGATATCGCGGCGAATCTTTAAGCCCTGTCCCGTTGTACCACGTCGTGCTCTTGATTGTGAGGCTGCACCTGCTGCTGATGGTGGAGGTGGCGATCGAAACATGGGCCTGATGATTTCCCTGTATTTGAATCTTGGACTGCCTTTCAACTTTCCACATGCATTCAGATGGGCATTCGATAGTTCGCATTTGTTTATATCCTTTCATATCTTCTTTATTGAAATCTTCAGGAAGATCGTAGAATATCAGCTCATATATACCAGGTGTTTCTCTCACTTGTTTCCCAGCAATTTTCATGTAGCCAGTTCGTGGATCAAAATCGATTTCTCTGTAGCCAAGCCTCCATTTTGAATTACTAGAATCATATATAGGACCATATACTCTGTCTATTTTATCTCTATTCGTCCAATGTTCTTTCATGAATGGAATGCCCATTGTAGGATATTGTTCCAGATATGACTCAATAACTGCAGGATCGATGCTCTCCTCAGCACCTTCCCCTTCTTCTTGTTCTTCCTCTACACCTTGCTTAAACACATCATCATCACTTTCGCCACTCGTACTAGCAACACGTTCAAGTTTCTGAAACGGTATTTCATGAGCTTCTTCTTCTTCTTCTTCTTCTTCGTGTTCCTCTTTCTTTCGAACTTTCTCTTCCTTTTTCGGTAGCAAAGGCTCATTCTTGATGGAGGCGTTGAATAATGGAGTTTTTGCTGCTATCATTTCTTTCAGTGGTGCAGATACAGGTTTGAAGAATTGTTGTTTATAAGTTTCATCCTCCTCTGATGTGCCCAATTTTAAAGCTAAATATTTCTTTTTTATAGCCTTTGCGATTTCATTAATTTTATTTTTGCGATCGACATCAACCTCTTTGCTGAGTGGTTTCATGTTGACGAATAGGCTTTATCACATCGAGTTCATACTTTTATAAACTTGTCAAAGCCTTGACGATATCGACCTGCGTTCAGATCGTGCTCCTTGACAATAACCATTGTACCATATTTTTCACCCCAGCAATCTGCACAAGTTCGCTTGAATTGATCAAATGTCATGTCCGGTGAGACATGTTCATCGAACACATCCTTCAAATTTTCCTCATCCTGTTTGAAGAGCACCACTAGGTTCCTGTTGTCGCGCAACATCTGTTTGGGGACCTTACTGTACGTTTGTCCTATGTATATAGCATCGATGCCTCGATGACGGCACATGGAATAATACTCTTGAATTTTCTGTTGTGAATCGCAGGATATGTAATCGAAAATGAAAATTGGCTTCGCTTCATTGGGGCCCAAAATCTCCTCATTATCTTTGAATGGAAAATAACCGACACCTTTCACCATTCTCAGCACATTTTCAAGTAACTGGTATTTGGGACGCCATGTTTACCTCGATTGATTCCGATACCATTATCATTCGAATAGTCCAAATTTTCGATTGGTAGCGTCTTTTTTTGTTGGAGTACATCTACCAGGTCATTCGTATTGTGGTCCAGGAACCAAATCACAAGAGCGACTAGAACGTGGAGATATAGGCATAAATCCCTTGGACGAAGCCTGTAAAGAACACGATATCGCATACTCTCAGAACAACACTTTGGAAGAATGACATAAGGCCGATCGGGTGTTGGAAAATAGAGCTTGGCAACGAGTTAAATCGAAAGACGCTAAATTGGGTGAGAAAGCTGCCGCTTGGCTCGTCACCACCGGTATGAAGTCAAAACGTAAACTCGGTATGGGGGTGATGCAGCACCCGTTCTCTAAAATCGTGAAAAATGTGCTGACTGCTCTGAAAAAAACGTTTGACGATAACGCTGCTGACGGTGGTAGACATCGGGGTAGTGGTTTGAGTAGATCATCTGCAGCAGCTTTGCGTGCAGCTCGTAAGGCAATAAAAAAAGTCGGAGGTAGAAAAAAAGTCCGAATTCCCAGAATAATATCTTTGCCTGCAACAGGAAAAAGTGGTGGATTCTTACCGTTGATACCACTATTTGCAGGCCTATCGGCTCTAGGATCGTTGGCTGGAGCAGCAAGCGCTATATCGCGAAGACAGTAATCGATACCAAGAATGCAAGGAAAAGAATGGAAGAGGGTAAACGTCACAATCAAGCTATGGATCATTTGGGTTCCGGTGTATATCTACGTAAAACACTTAAAGGATATGGACTGTACTTGAAAAAGAGAGGAGGAGATGGTGGTGGCTGTGGAGCTGGATTATTCTTGAAGAAGCAGCAAAAAAACTGATATCCAAGCTACCCAATAGAGCATTATATGATGGAGAGATTGTAAAATATGCCAAACAACTGAAACTACCATATTTTCGAGGGGTTTTCATGCGAGACACTCTTCCTACCCGCGCTTGGCGTCGTCGTGAGTGTGCAGCAATGAATTTAGATTCCTCCATCAATCCCGGTACACATTGGGTAGCTTATAAAAAACATGGAGATATTGTCCATTATTTCGATTCGTATGGCTGTTTGAATCCACCAAAGGAATTGGCTGACTATTTCGGAAACAACGTGCAGATATTCTATAATAATGATGCCTATCAGAAATACAATCAAATCAATTGTGGTCATTTATGTTTAACATTTTCATTGAATTCGAAAATAAAATGATGATTGTAAAAAGCCCCCGACTATTTAAATTATGCATACCTCTACACTCTCTCATCAGTCATGTCTTTGATATTGACATTGAAGAGTTGTTCTTCGACGCTCTCTATTGATTTTTCCCCTCCGATTCCATTAGATCTCGATTCTGAATATGGCTTAGCTCTACTCAGTTTCCATTCGTACAACGGCGTACCCAACATTGAGTAAAGTACAAAGTTCTATTATTTCGAAAACGGCTTACGAAATTGAAGATATTGAAAAGCTGATCAGAAAACATCTTGTACCACCACCTTCTTTGAAAAATATAACGTCATTACCACCATCGGAGAAACCCGAAGACCTTTTTTATCTCAAACCGAATAATAATACTTTAAAGAGCGAAATTTTCTGTAAACAACATGTGATTGATTTCACTCAGAACAATAGTTTGGCAAAAATATTGGGATTTTCTTCTAGAACCTTGGAAAATGGCATTCATCATGTGTCAGATCAGCCTGTGAATATTATAAAAGTTCGAACGATACATGTCGATAGCAACATTACATCAGGAGCATACAACGACAGACCGTCTCACACGATATCGACGAAACACCGAATCACCTTATTTATTTACCCATCGCCACCCATACAAACGAAATCTACAACATCACGCTCAAAGTGCTCGATCAAAACTTTCAACTGGTAAATTTCCGCAACGAAGAAGTCATCATTCGATTGGAACTGAAAAAATTATGGTCCTAAGTGTTTATGAGAGTCGCACCCCTGTGTCTGCTCCTTCAGTCTTCAAGAAGACATTCATCAGCCGCCACACTCGTCCACTCAGTCTGCAGAATATTAAATTCCTCAGGTCACTCGGCTGTCATGTTATCCTCTCAAGTGTTCAACATATTCCGAAAGCCTCACATCGACGAATCCATACAAAAGGTCGAATGGAGAACATACTACCCTTACGTCAAGTCCTTTTGCAATAACGATGTCATAGAAATCAACATTAATCAGTCTGATGCTTTCGATGCCCTCTATGAAAGTATTTTGCACATTAGCGGAAAAGTTACGAGAACTGAAGGTGTTGGTCAAGTATCTCTCGTCAATAATGCTGGTGCCTATATGTTTCAATCCATCAGCTATGATCAAAATGGTTAGGCTACTTGTGTTACAGTGCCGAAGTGCCGAAGATACAAAACATTTGACTACAGCAGGTTGGACCTATCCCAATAACGTTGATGTCATCAATGCAGCAACTTTAGCATTCAGTATGTTCATTCTATTATAATAATAATAATAATAATAAAGTTTATTCACAAGATCAGGTTCAAAAAAATACAAAATTCAAAGATTCTACACTGAGTTGATGTAAATAAACAAAGCTACCCACAAAAATCATTGATTGCGCGACAAAACGTCAAAACAACAAAACGTCGAAACGACAAAACGTCGAAACAGCAAAACATCGGAACGACGAAACGTCAAAACGACGAAACCTCAAAACGACGAAACGTCAAAACGACGAAACCTCAAAACGACGAAACGTCAAAACGTCAATTCATCAAAAACGTTGAAAGTCAAACCTCAATACCTATGCGTTTGTATTCAAAATCATGATACACATTCAAAATAGATGTCAGATGTTGAATGCCATCTGTTATACGAAATCTGTTGAGGGTCACACGTTACACATCTTCAAATGGTCTATGTATGTATTACGGAGCAATATCCGATTTTTCGAACGTCCGACAACGATGTAGCGCACCGCGCGTAACGTCCGGCAACCCTGCACTGTCGCATCTATCGCTTGCTGCTGCTGGCGTTCTGCCGGTAGGCGTGAATGCCGCATATACGTATTAATAATCAATACGGATAATCTCTATCTGTTTCCATAGCGAAACATGAAGCCGATTTTTGAAGACAAATGACTATCCATAAGGAAAAGTTTTGAAACGATCAGACACATACTGCTTTGATTGAAAGGCTAGTAAACGTCATTGTCCACCGAAACGCATGTCTTTGATGACTACTATAATAGCGCATGGCGCATGCGTATCATGCCACCAAATCCTTATGGATATTCATTTGTTTCATAATAATAATAATAATAAATTTATTAAATCCTTCATGATCAAAAAAATGATATAGGATACGTCAGACAACAGATGATACAAACATTTTGAACATAAATTAGTAACATTACAGTTATACACCAAAAGTAGAGATAAAATGAATATAAATAAAATAAAGAAATTGGTCCTAATAACTAAGATACTCATCAGTACTGTAGAAACAACCTTCAATCAAAAATTCTTTCAGTTCTGCCTTGAAAATATTTTGACTACTTCGGTTTTTTATATCATCCGGTAGATGATTGAACAGTTTTGCTCCCACATATGACGGACAGTTCTCATAGAGACGAGTTGAATGTTTTTGGAGCCGTGTATCAGTTTACCATGCCTGGTAGGGTATGCATGAAAATCACAATTTCGGTTGTAGTCATGGATATTTGTTTTGAATAATAAAATGCATTTGTATATATAAATGCATGGAACGCACATGATTTTATTTCGAATAAAGTATTGTC
The DNA here is from genome assembly GCA_918026855.4 of Phaedon cochleariae. Lineage (NCBI taxonomy): Eukaryota > Metazoa > Arthropoda > Insecta > Coleoptera > Chrysomelidae > Phaedon > Phaedon cochleariae. The sequence continues at coordinate 51,719,174 of OU896713.1, read as the reverse complement.
TACATGATTCTCTGTAATTTAATCCAAATATCAATCGTATAACCCTTTTCTGAGAGATGAATATTTTATTTAGTTTTGTGCAACAGCCCCACACAGCAATGTTGTAAGAAATATGGGAGTATACAATTGCAAAATATACATTCAAGAGCTGGGCCTTACTGAATGTTGACTTCAACTGTCTAATTGCATAATATCCAGTGTTTACTTTCTTGGTAACTTGATTCATAGTCGACTCCCAGGTCATGTTACTATCGATGTAGGTACCTAGAAATTTCACTTCATTTGATGATTCAATTGTCTCATCGCCTACTCTTACGTTGAAATTATCAATTTTTTTTGTAGCTTTGGAGTAGAACTGCATAATTACTGTTTTTCTCGAATTCACTACCAAACAATTCTTTATACACCAGCTTGTGAACTCCAAACTTAGCAAATTCAATTTTTCTTGAAGTTCCTCTGGGGTAGCGGCATCCGCGGCAAGCGTAGTATCATCAGCATACAGAACTATATAATCTGTGCTTATATGATTTGGCATATCATTAATAAAAAGGAGAAAGATTAGGGGACCCAATATAGACCCCTGAGGAACTCCTAAGTCCATATCATACGACTGTGATCGACATTCATCAACTTTCACATGTATTTTCCTAGAAGTCAAATACGACTCAAGCCACGAATTGAAAGTACCTCGAAAACCAAGGGAATATAGTTTTTTGCAGATAATACCGGGGGTCGATGATGTCAAATGCCTTCGACAAATCAAAGAAAAGTGCACCAACGTATCGTCTTTTGTCAAGTGAGTCATAAACATACTTGAACAAGCTGCAGAATGCACTTTCCGTTGACCTACCTGGGCGGAATCCATGTTGAAATTTAGATATGATATCGAATTGATCGAGAAACGCTAGCATCTTCTGATAAACACATCTCTCAAAAATTTCACATAACACTGTAGGAACTGTTACAGGTCTGTAGTTCTCAATTAATGTTGACTCACCTTTTTTTAAAATTCGTGTTATCGACCCAATTTTTAGTTTGTTGGGGAACTCCCCCTTTTCAATAGAAGAATTTATCAAAAATGCCAGTGGTTCGCAAATGAAGTTTCTGATATTTTTGATGATTTTTGTAGAAATGCAATCTACCCCTACTGAGTTCGTATTTTTCAGGTTAGATATAATGTCCAATATATCATTCGGAAGTACAGGGGTAAAATAGAAGGTATGGATTACATGCATAGTTGTGTAATCATTGAAAGATGTCGACTCAAAATGTAAATCAACTGTATTTTTTGCTATAGTCGAAAAGTACGAACCGAAAGCATCGGCGATCTCATTTTATTATTCAGTAATAATTCGCGATCTATTTTTCGTCTTTTTCATCCAGTTTTATTATTAACTATATTCCAAATTTTTTTCTGTTTCTCCTGTTGAGTTTTATTTTCAAGTGAGCCCTGATTGAATGCATACTTTGCCTCATGTATCTTCTTCTTGTATATTTTTTTCGAATCATTGTAATATTGTGTCAGAAAAGATTTTTCAAGTCATTCCCCATGAGAACTATATCTTCTGTGACCCATTGTTTTCTACTGGACTGAATATCGTGATTAATGGTTTTTTCCACAGGACAGGTTAAATGTATCCAATATATAAGTATATTCAGAAATGTTTCATAGGCACATTGAATGTTAGGAACACTCTCATAAATAGAATGAAAACTTTCATTCTTCAAACAATCTTGGAGTCTCGCGAGATTCTCAGAGCAGGTGTTCATAAAGCTTATTTTCTTTCGGGTATCTCTCTTATCTATAGTTTGATCAGAGAGTTCGAAAGAGAGGCATGAATGATCCGCGAGGTTCACATTTAGTATTTTTTCTAGATATAGAGACTGACAAATATTGGTTAAAAAATAGTCAATTTTAGAGCTGATAGTTCTACCACTTGTGTTAGTGAAAATTCTGGTTGGTTCAAAGTTTTTGAAGCTGATGAGGTTGAAACTATATAACAAATCTTTCAGTAATATTTTATCGTTCGATTCACATAAATAGTTGATATTGAGGTCGCCGCATAATATAATATTTTTGAATTTCCTATCACAGTAGTCTAGAGCATGGAAAAGTCGATCCAAGAAATTGTCGACACTACCATTTGGCGGTCTATATAGGGTAATCAGACAGTATTTTTGCCATTGATAGAGAAAGAAATTGTACAAGTTTCGTACTCTAATTCTACAGACATATTATCTAAAATGTCTTCATTCTTGTATTTTATTTTACTTTGTGTTAAAATTAATACGCCACCATGAATATGGTGTTGTCTCGTGAAATGAGATGCAACTTCATATCCATCAAAATGTACAGTGTCTATTTTTGTGTTGTTGCACAAAGTTTCTGATATACATAAAATATCCGGCTTCTCTTCAAATAAAATCACCTCAATTTGGTTCGTTTTGTTCAAAATACACTGAGAATTCACGTGCATAATTTTCAAACCTGTTTTCGAAGTACTCTTGGTTTTAGAGGCTGAATCAAAAATTCCCCTCCGATTGATGGTTTCGAAAGGACTTGCGAAACTGAAACCTCTTTATTATTACTTTCGTTGGCCAATGCTTTGGATCATATAAAGTATCAAAAAGAGTCATGTCCGCTCCTATTTTGAAAGATTTATATCTTCCTTGTGAATTTCATTCGGTTACTTCAAACTCATATCCAGGTGACCGCTTTTCTAGATAAGATTTCACCTTATCGGTGGTCGTTTGTGGCTTACAACGGCCTACGTATAGCCAAAGCATCGGTTTGGCTCCACTGAAATCGTCAATATCTTGCGATGATTGTGTTCCCACGACATACCTCATTTTGTTCCTCTCATTCTTTCTAGTCGACTGCGTCTGATGTGTTGTAGATTTCATGTTGGATGTAGTCTGATATTTATTAGTCTTCTTTCTGGTTTTTACTTCGGTCCAATTTTTCTTATCTATGACTTTTTCTTCGATTGGTTCACGTTCTAAGTTGGGAATTACAGTGTCTGCCGATGAGCATGATATAAATGATTGATCTAAGTCACATATCGAGGGCCAAACCGCAGTACCTCGTAACTGACATTTTTATGAAAATCACGTTTTTCATTGAAAGTGCGTCAGAACATCTACCTCCATCTTTCGGGTGAGTTAGGCTGCAGATTTTCACGTGGTTTCTGCAGAAATATTGAAAAACATTACCTCGTATGTTTTTTTACTTGAGATTCTGAAGCAGTACCTCGTAACTTTCTATTCGTCAATGGCGCCGTAACGTGTAGTGTGCTGTTCTCAAACTGAATTTCTGTTTTAAAGGTAGGAAGATTTCCTAATGCTTCATTCTTGTCTTCATCAGTCTGAGTAATCATCATGATATCTTTGAAATAATGTTCCTGTATGGAAAGATTATTCCTGAATGATTATATGATTTCTCAATTCCAGTTTTTACATACGAGGTCCTGCTTGTTGAAATAATCATTCTACTAGCGGTAGTTACGCGTTCCTGCTCAAAGTAAATAATAAATATCTTCGAAATGGCATCTGAACGAACAAAAAAAAAATTGTTAGTTGAACAACGATGCAACCTAGATGAATTTATCTCGGACGGAAATTTCTCATCTCATATTTTCATTTCCAACTCTTTTTACGAGAGAACAGTACCTCGTAAAAACAGTAGAAAAATAGACAGTACCTCGTAAATAACAATTTTTTTTTGTAAATTTCGATTATGCTTTTAATGTCAACATATTTGTAGAAAGAATATTGCTAATAAATATCATGCAAAAAGTTGAATGATTATACTTTGTCCCAATTAATGTGACAGTTTTTTGTCGCTCCTGTAAAATTTGCATTTTGTCACTTAAGAGGTACTGCAGTTTGACCCTCGATATAACATTCACTTGTTCGTTCTTCTGAGCAGGGTTGCTGCTCAGTAGTCTTATCATGTCGATGTTTGATTCTTTGAGATTTTTTATTTCTATTTTCGAGTTCGATATCTCTTCAAGTAGTGGTATAGTGTATTTTCTCAACTCATCTGCAAAGAATTTTTTGAGTTCTTCAGTTGCTGGACTGTTACACTCCGATGTAGTCGTACGAGTATTCACCATTTTCACAAATATAACTGAATTTTGATAGATATTTAAAGAGACACACGAAATATCGACCGCTCACGGCAACGATCGACATACCATATTTTTGGCTTCATCCTGGCACCCGTTATGATCCGTATTGTTAATTGGCAAGGTGACGATTCCGATACGGCACCTGGTGGGCAAATTTGAACCAGTTTAGGACGTAATTCAAGGTCATGTTTGTTATTGTGTTCAGTGGGTTTCATATTTTATGAATATCATTCAACAAATTACGTTAATTTTCTCTTCTTGCTTCTCTTGAGTACAAGACATGAACTTTATATCAATTGCCTAATCAATTCTATATTATTTTATAAATTAGTATCAACAAATCTCTGATAATACACGAAATCAACTGAAGGTTGGACTATAATGTCCTCTATTATGAATTTCCTGCACTCAAGAAGTCTTTTCTGATAAAGAAAAATCAGTTCAGTTGAATGGAAAAAATGGATAAACGTTGAGAATCCAATATGAGTTTGAAAACTGGATGTATGCAGCTCCGAGTGCAGCTCCAACAAGAACTTCCTACCTTTCTTCACTTCATTGGTCCAATAATGATAACAATAAGGTAAATTTGTGATTCAAGGATATATTTATTACTGATGAATAACTCTTATTTGCAGTGCCTATCTGAGAGAGAACATGATTGAAATGATCAACAGTTCATACCTATTTTGTTTATGGGGAAATGTCTCCAGGACTTGGAAAAATAAGTATGGTTGTTTTTCTTTCAAATGTTTTTATAAGAAAAATAAAGAAGCAAATTCAATGCCTTTGACTTTTGAACTGCAATACACAAAGCTGGGCAAGAAAAAAGACATTATGAACATGTGCAGGTGGGTAATTTATGGTTTTATTTGTAATGCTTGACTCATATAAAAATCTTGTTCATGACATCCTGCCTAGGCCTCCATAGATTCCTATTTTGTAGTAAAATAGCCAATGCAGATTGCATGTACTTCCAAAATGATTAAGTTAAAAAACAGCTCCCAATTACATTCATATGAGCAAAATCAGTAGCATATTTTATAGATATATAATAACCCTGGTACAAGCAGGTCATTGTAGGTAGCTTACTTCATAGCTTGAATTCAATCTTTGAACATACATTGAAGTGACACAATCTATTCCTATTTGAATATTTAGATTGTGTAATAGCTAATAGATATGGTTTATTTATAGTAGGTACTAACATTTCTTCAATTTTTCAGCAGGGGAGGAGTTGCCATCCAGGGTATCTTACAATTGAGTGCAAATAGTTACACAAATTGAAACCAAAACCCAGATTCCTTGAAGTTGAATTCAAGTTTTTAAGGAAATATTACTGATTATTTGGGTACTTGAACATATCCATGACATTTCAAATTGTATCTTGGAAAAATGTATTCATAATTTTACAGCTTGTATGTTATTATTAAACTGTATTTATTCATAAGTAAAAGTTCCACTTTTTTTTCTGTTTTGTAATGTTTTATTGTAGGTTTTCAAAATTCATATTTCAACTACCTCAATCAACACCTCATTATTTTTTGATGCAATTTCAAAGTTTCACTTTATAATCTTTACTGATTCCTTTTAAAATACCAGGTAGATACTTACTTTTGCTCATTGTTAATTCATTTCTACATATATGAAGTCCTGAATTTCAAATTCATTTATAATTGTAAATTTTTATGAAGGTATCTTGTAAAATAATTCAGGGAAAACAGTATACATGAGCACTGAGGGAAGGAGTATACTGGAAGATCCTTCTATTTGTAGATACCTCTTTCTCAACTTCTTTGGAGTGGCATTAGAACAGTAAAACACATGTTATGTCAATGCACTTTCATTTTGGAAAATTATTATTTATTCAGTTCCAAAATTTTCAAAACATAATGAACTATACAGATTGATAGGATAGATATTTTCAATTAGATGAATTTAGGATTACAAAATGATATCAAATCACAAAATTTATGAAAATATACTGTGTAAATACATTAACTGAAATCCTAGGTCATTTGATCAATGTTTTATGTGGTGGAATTCCAAATTATTCAATGATTTCATCAATATGGTAAAAAAAACTAGCTTTACAAGATTTTAAATGAATTCCAAGAAGAAAACTCAGTCTAGGATGCCACCTACCTCAACTCTAAGTATATTAGGAATATTCACATTATGAAAAGTGTGGATACAATTCACACACATGGCACATAGGATCATGACAATTTGCCGCAATTTGCTGTTATTGCAGTGGAGCACCATAATATATGAGGTATGGAAGTTGCACTGTAAATAATCCTTGAAGCCTGGAAGTAATATTGTTGAAGATAGGCCATTGATAGTTGTATCTACTATTGAATCCACAGTAATGTCAGGATGCCTTTGGTGTTGAATTATTTCTTGGTTTAGACTCATTAGAGCTGGTTGCTGCTGATTTCTATTGTATGGACCAATTGCACATGATTCTGATATTTAGCACAAAATAGTCCAATAGGTTAACACATTGTTTAGGGATGGTTTTCAATATGTTCACAGAAGGCTGTTCACTGTTGAAAAACTTCACTCCTGGTATCACCATTTGTGGTCTGTAGGATCCTTTTGCTTGAAGAGTGGAGTTATAGAGGTATGATGGTGAATATATCAGCTTCTGATGATAGTGGATATGCTTGTGATTTTTGATATCCCATTAAGCTGTCCCACAGAAATGCACTGGTTTGAAGAAAGCTCAGACTATTTGGTCCACGATTCAGTCAGTAGGTAACAGTTATTTTCCTCACATCACGATGAAACAGTATGATCCAACAAAAAATATTATGATTTCAGTAAAAAGTTCAACAATTAACACAAATAACACGATGAAATATCAACAAGAAAATGTATGCAAATCTCAAGAAATTTTGTAAACAAACTACACACTCTTTGCCGCCATCTTGTTTTGAAACAGCGCCCCCAACGGTCGATCACCTTTTGCTTTTTACGTTTCGTATTCTGATTGGTGGAGCAAAATCTGTAATTGAAATGACGCAAAAAGCTGAAAATATTCAGCTTCTTGCGTTGCAAGAAGCCATCGTCTGTGAAAATAGTAAAAATAGACGAATAATATTAAACATTCTGTAATAATCACAGGTAATAATATGGAAGTTATGATAATGTTTTCATTATTTTCTTGTTGAAAATTGATTTTTCTCTTCAAGTATTGAATAAGGATCAATTTTCGTCACCGCCAGTTCTATTAATTCAATATTATAAATTATTTGATCAATATTATTGTTATGATTATTCACTTCATTTCAGGATGGAAAACAAATTACAAAAACAAGGCAACTGAGCCATAAAGAGTCACGTTGATTTTTTGTTGTTGTGAATGTCATTTGCATTGGTTTAGTTCACTTTTAATTTCAGATTCTGCTTCACCAATCAAAATAGGGAACGTAAAATGCAAAATGTAAAAAGTTTGGTTGTGAACGCCGCATTACACTTTCAACTCGTAGCAAACTCTGTCTAGTGGTAGCGTATCGGGCTCTCAGTCCGTTGGCCGGGGATCGAATCCCCGCAAACACCAGCTTTTTAAAATTTAATTCCAAATTTAGATTGAAACAAAATTACGTCACGAGAAATATTATAAATACAAACCATCCAGTATTTGAATTTGCCGCCGCCCGTAATACAGCGAACATTCGCAGCGACACTAGCGACACTGCGCCATCTGGTGAGCTTTTGCGGCGGCACTGCGCGTCAACCGGCATAGCTGTACTAGTTCGAAATCGCCTCATGTGTAAACTTTTTTTTGCCCAAGTTTATAATTTGCAGCTTCAAGATGAAACAAGTTATATTGTCTAGTGTGATGATCATGAATTTCGGAATTCCTGATTAATATAAAATTTGATTTAAGCTTTTTGTTGATGATATAATAGAAAAATTTGAGAGTATTGATTGAAAAGTGCTCTTCCAAAGAAAATGTGTTTGTTTCCTTATACAGTTGATTCGTTGGAGTAAGACGATACAATACTTTCAATGCCTTTTTATATAGAACAGAAATTTTGTTGAAACTATTTTTGGAACAAGATCCCCAAATATTTATGAGATAGTTAATTCGACTGAGTATATGTGAATAAATAATAATATTTGATGTATATGTACTAAGTTTAGGACATCTTCTTGAAGCACCAATAATGGGAGATACTTTTCCTATGAGGATGTCAATATGATTTCCCCATGTTAATTTCTCATCAATCCAAATACCAAGGTATTTGGTATGGGCAGTTTGTTTCAAACGTTCATTTTTCATGCAATAATTCGAAAAGACAAATAAAATTGCAAGAGTTTCCTTCCTTAACGCCGAGCTGCGCCTAAGTGGTTCCGGAACGCGTTATTACCTGCAGCCCGGTCTCGAGCTGTTGGCTCTCATCAGTAAGGGGCTGTCCCAGATAGCTTCTTGACCGCTATCTGGTGCGAACCTGACCCAACATAAACGCATCTCAGCATTTATACTTCACGAGGCGTTCAACGTCCGCGAAATGAAACGCGAACACCGAACGCCACCGGGCAAGGAAAGAAACACTCCAAAACAAGATCCCATTTCAGGCGAAATGGGAGTGGCTGGTTGCCCGACTGACGTATTTTCAACTAGGAAAAAGCCAAATACTCAAAGTGGAATGCGTTCATGAAATGAACGAAAATGGTAGATAACGAGAGAAAAACAACTACTTTCCTGGCTATATGCCACGCAGAACATTGGATTACATCCTCCCTGAACCACTTAGGCGCAGCTGGGCATTAAGGAAGGAAACACTTGCAATTTTATTCGTCTTTACGAATTATTGCATAGATTTCGGGAGGATGCAATCCAATGTTCTGCGTGGCATATAGCCAGGAAGGTAGTTGTTTTTCTCTCGTTATCTACCATTTTCGTTCATTTTATGAACTATTGTGGTAATGACTGAGGTTCTCTCTATCTGTAATAATACACTTCGTTACGGAATCCCCCATCTCTCGTGCAGGTGATATTCATCGACGAGGTGGACTCCCTGCTCTCTCAACGGAGCGACTCGGAGCATGAGAGCTCGCGCAGGATCAAAACCGAGTTCCTGGTGCAGCTGGACGGCGCCACCACCGACTCGGACGAGCGTCTGCTGGTCGTGGGGGCGACCAATAGGCCGCAGGAGCTGGACGAGGCGGCTCGCAGGCGGTTCGTGAAGCGACTGTACATCCCGTTGCCCGACCAAGAGGTAAGAATTTCGATGTCTATTGCAACTCAAGTAACATTTTAAATGCCTGATAGCTTCGATGAGACTTCAAAGAGGTTATGAGAGCGCAAATGATAGGTCTAATTTGTTCTACCGTTTTATGAATGCCCTGGAAAAAGCATATTGGTCTTCATGCCCATCCTATTAAAAGGCTTTGAGATACTATGATAGAACCATCGCATAAAACAATTTGGCATTCAGCTCACTTCGGTTTTAAGAGAGCTCTGTGAGAGTCATTGAAGTTCTATATCAAAACTATTTACTCTTAACAACCCTCTTAAAACACTTTAGTTTCATTAGTGTTTCGAATTTGACCAAGAGGTTTTGAACTAATCCTATGAAAATACGTCATAAAGCAAATTCACGCTAGGCCAATTAGGATTTGACTGCGGCAATAATGAAACCTAAAAGCATTATTCTAGCTTTTTTTAGAACCGTGTTAAACCCAAATCCCATAATATAAATGTTCGTATTTTTTTGCCTACAAACGACTCACGTTGGAATGAACTCACAAGAAAATAAATAGTGTGGAATCAAGAGAAATGGCAACTTCAAGCGAAAAAATAAAGAAAATTACTTAAGAATCAAAAATCAAGTCGTGAGAGCAACAGTAAATCAGAATTCTGGAGCCCAAGCAATTCCAAACACTGCGTCTTTCAATTCAACCCACATGAAACCACCAAATAGCAAGAATTCATTAGGACCTGATGTTCATGAAGTACCATCAACGAACGTAATGGAAAATACTTCTGATCATCGTGCTTCTGAATGGAAACTAGGAAGCGAGGAAGTTGACAACAGTTTTGCACAAATTATGTCAGATGGCGAGTTCAGCATGAATTTGAGAGAATGGAGCATTCAACACAATATCAGGCGAACTGCACTTTCCTAGTCGGTTTCCTACTTAAAACCAATCACAAAATTCACAAAGTGAACACTGTAAATAACAAAAGTAGGGTTATGTTAATCATGTTGATGACGTTCTTCTACTTTTTGCAACACTGCCAATGAGCACTAGCCAGGATATTCTTAAAGCTTTATAGTTTTATGAAGACATTATCTTATAACCTTCTGAAATCAATCTTATCATTTTCGAGGCTTTGTTGTCATACCCAGGAGCAAATAGTCATGAGAATGGATTTGAATATGCAATAAGTACTTCAACAGGAGGAAACCTTGTCTCATAATAGTATATTATGTAACAAGTGTTATAAACGCCCTTTTAGTAACGAGTAGTTTAAGCACGAGCGGAGCAGAGCGGAGCGAGTGTTTAATAAACGAGTGTCTAGAAGAGTTCATGAACGTGTTACATACTATGATTTTTCTACGAACTCCAAAAATTACATCATCATACCTGCAATTCCTTCTAACCTACAAAATAATTCGAAAGGAATGGGAATTGAGAACATAATACATGCAACTGCATGCAACCATCGAGACACGTATAAGTGATATTGGTTGTAGATGTGGTCCAGTCCATTGCTTACTACTTTGTTTCATGTTTATTGTCATGCTTAGCGCAGAATAAATAAATTGTTCTCAAAGATGGATGCTTCATTTTTACACTTCTTGGAGATATGCAAGTACCAGAACATTCTCTTCAATTTCACTATCGTCTACATTCCGCATATATTTTCAATGGAGAACTCTGATACAAACGAATATTGTTTGGATAATTCTGATACAAAATTTGAAAATTACAGTTGACAGTTAATACAATTGATAGGCCAGAGATGTCTCAAATTACTGAAGCTGTGTTTAATGAACTGTGTTGCCATGGTAACGTGTTTAATATTTTGAATGAATCACAGATCGTCAATCCATGATTAATCGATCATTTAGCGTGGTACGTATCCGTACGCTAAATGCCATTTTAGTTATGTGAGTAGAAAAAATGCTTTATCATTACCTAAAGGTTTTAATCAAGCATTAGACAAAGAAAATTGGTTTTAAGTATATTTTGCGCCATATTTACTACAAACAGATGTCGGCCATTGATGGAAATGAAAATTTCAAGCGGAAAATAAAAAAGATGCTTGATACTGCCGTCGAAAAAAAATTCACATCCAATTCCAACTGGTAAAAACACATTATTTCTTGGGCGCTGCTT
>OU896713.1:51657185-51707188 GCA_918026855.4 Phaedon cochleariae | reverse complement strand
GACAGATGACCAAAAAACGCTATCATACATCAATACTAGACAAAGCTCTTTGAGGTTATGTTCCATTTCAGACACTCGGTATAGCAAATTTATTTATTCTTCCTATGGTATGTTTTAACTCGTACAACATAATAATAATATAGTGCCACTGAATGATCAAGACCTCTATGTCATGTTGACATGTTAATATTGCCAGGGATAATCAACACTTAGGAATATTATACATATAGTGCCCCACTGAAAAAAGGAATTTCTTTTCGAGCCACCCTGTATAACATTGGCATTTTCAGTTCGTAGAAGATTAGAAGGAAAAGTATTCGAATATTTAATAATTCATTATAGGTGACTGAAACAGCCCGAGATTACGATTTCCTGTTTCTCGCTATCATCATATTTCCTGTGTGATTAAAGTTCGAATAACAATATTTCTTTCTATCATAAGAGTATTATTTCATTCTTTAGTTGGGTTGGACATATGTTTTATTGTGTTTTGCCAAAATCTGTGCCGTTTGTGTGTGTTTGTGTGTATGGGAAACTAGATAATGGAGCAACCCTCACTGTATAGATGGATGCTACTCGTTCATTTCTGGATATAGCTGTTTCTCAATGAAATTGGTAAGTTGCTTAGTTTTCTGCTTATCAACCGAAAAAGGCGTCAGTCTTGGATAGTTCGGTATTATTTGAATAGACACGAAAAACTATAGTTATTTAAACCCATTGTTTCTTAGCAACGATTTCATTTGATTCTTAAAAATTATTGTGCTTAGGTACATGTCTGAGAAAAATTATCAAATTGAACTGAGGGACAACAAGAGAACAGTTTACATCAACAATAATAAGCGAAACATTTTGAAAACTGTGTATAATAATAACTTGATGTACAGGGCGTTTTCGTGAAACATTTGGAATTTATTTTTTATATTTTCTAAAATCCCACTAATAACAGAAATAGAATTTTATTCAAATACAAGGTATTCCGTAGAGCATTATAGGATTTTTTTATATCTTGTTAGATTTCAGCTGACGAAGCAAGTATAAATCTGAAATATGATTCTATTCAAATACAGGGTGTGTCATAAAATATTAGGATTTTTTATATTTTTCTAGATTTCAGCTAACGAAAAAGTATAAAAATCTGAATTAGGATTTTATTCAAATACATGGTGTTTCGTAAAACATTTGGATTTTCAGTTTTATATTTCGGTATAATTTAGCTTACGAAAAAAGTATAACTCTGAAATAGAATTTTATTTAAATACAGGGTGTTTCGTGCAACATTGAGATTTTTCAGTTTAATATTTTGCCTGATTCTCAGCTAATAACAGAAATAGAATTTTATTCAAATACAAGGTATTCCGTAGAGCATTATAGGATTTTTTTATATCTTGTTAGATTTCAGCTGACGAAGCAAGTATAAATCTGAAATATGATTCTATTCAAATACAGGGTGTGTCATAAAATATTAGGATTTTTTATATTTTTCTAGATTTCAGCTAACGAAAAAGTATAAAAATCTGAATTAGGATTTTATTCTAATACATGGTGTTTCGTAAAACATTTGGATTTTCAGTTTTATATTTCGGTATAATTTAGCTTACGAAAAAAGTATAACTCTGAAATAGAATTTTATTTAAATACAGGGTGTTTCGTGCAACATTGAGATTTTTCAGTTTAATATTTTGCCTGATTCTCAGCTAATAACAGAAATTGAATTTTATTTGAATACAGGGTGTTTCGTAAAACATCAGGTCTTTCTTTCTTTCATATTATGCTAGATTTCAGCTTGATTGATTGATTGATTGATTAATGGCAGAATGATCAGTCAGGGTTTGAAGCCCAAAACACTGCAGCCTTTGGGCCTATTGTATTCCTGATCATGCTGTTGACTTAGGTGAACAGGTTCGCAACCTTGATGAGGTTTAGCAGCCTCTTCACCAGATCATTCTTTGAAAATGCCTCTTGAGAGTTTACTGCTCCCAGAAGGTTGTATCTCCAACGCGCTAGTGCTTCGCACTCCAGTATTACATGGGTGGCAGTTTCCTCCTCCTCATTGCATAGTCTGCATATGGGTTCGTCTGTATCGATGCCCATTTGATGCATATGTTTCCTCAAGGGGCAGTGACCGGTTATTAGTCCCGTCACTTGTTTGATCTGACTTCTGTTTAGGCTCAGAATGTCGTTAGTCACTGTTTTGGACAGTGTTCCAACCATTAGTTTACTGTGTCTTTGTCCTGGGACATTGTTCCAGTATGCCTGATGTCTTTCTTGCATCCACCTTGCCAGCCAGCCGCGAATTGAGGTTTTGGGGATACCGAACACAGGTTCCGGCCCCATAAACAACGTCGCAGACCCCTGCCGGGCAAGAGCGTCAGCTGCTTCATTGCCTTCAATTCCCTTATGCCCTGGCACCCATTGAAGAGTTACCTTGTTGTGGTTAGCCAGGGTTAGCAGGCTTTGAAGGCAATCCCAGACCAATTTTGATCTGATTTTATTGCATGTTAGAGATTGAATGGCCGCCTGACTATCTGAGCATATGAGGATTTGTTTACCTCTGTATCCTCTTACTATATTCTCTCTCAGGCATGCCTCAATAGCATGCACCTCTGCCTGGAATACTGAAGCATACCTCCCCCAGGAAGCACACATCCTGGTTCTGGGTCTATCTCCATATATTCCGGCTCCCGTGCCCTCATCAGTCTTAGAACCGTCAGTGTACCATACTAACGTGCCTTCCTGACAGTTAGTCAAGACCCTTTCATCCCAGTAGAGCTGAGTGTTGAAGGGTCTGTAATAGTTATTTCTAGGCAGCATTTTGTCCCTTCCCATATCCATTAGTGGGCTTGAAACTTGGCTGATTATTTTTGTATGTCCCAGGGAGTCACCCCGAGCATACCAGTTGCCGGTACACTCCAGTCTGTATGCCCCCATCCTCGCTTCCGCCCTGATGAAGATTTCAAGAGGTGGAATATTGAGTATGGTTTCCATAGCAGCGGTAGGAGTGCTGCGCATAGCACCTGTGATGCAGAGACAAGCTAATCTCTGGAGTTTTGAAAGCTCCATTATAGCTGATCTCTGTTCAGTCTTAGGCCACCAGACAAGCGATCCATATACAATCATTGGTCTCACCACAGCAGTATACAGCCAATGTACCATGCGTGGTTTCAGTCCCCATGTGTTACCAATCGCTCTCCGAGAAGCCATTAGTGCCATTTTGCCTTTGCTGACAGTTTTTCGCAGTTGAGTATTCCAGGTTAGCCTAGCATCTAGGGTTACTCCCAGATACTTAACCTCCTGTGTCATACTTAGCTGTGTGTCAAAAAGTCTGGGAACTTTTAGTTTGTCCAGTTTCTTCTTTTTCGTGAAGGCCACAAGTGCAGTTTTACTAGGATTGACCCTGAGGTCTGCCTTTCTGCACCAGCCCTCTACTATCTTCAGGGCTCTCTGCATCAAGTCTGAAATAATTTCAGGATGCTGCCCCTCTACTAGAATGACAACATCATCTGCATACCCCTGTGAGTAAATTCCTACATTGTTTAGTTTTTTCAGGAGTTCGTCAATAACCAGATCCCACAGCAGGGGAGAAAGAACTCCTCCCTGTGGGCAACCCCTAGAAATCGTCACCTCCATGGTTTCACCTAGCAATGTGGATTCCGCTGTTCTGTTGTGTAGCATGTTTTTTATCCACCGACATGTGGTGTCTTCCACGCCACGCTCAACAACCGCTGCTACCATGGATATGAAGGGTGTGTGGTCGAATGCCCCTTCAATATCCAGGAAAGCCGCAAGAGCTATGCTCTTGTTGCTTATTGCGGCCTCAAGTTTCCCCACCAGTTGATGAAGTGCCGTTTCACAGGATTTTCCCGATTGATATGCATGCTGGTTTTTATGTAGTGGCCTTTCAATGAGAAAGTTTTCCCTGATATGCATTTCAATTAACTTCTCCATCACCTTCAACATGAATGATGATAGTGTTATCGGCCTGAACGCCTTAGCCTGAGAGTAATCTCTTCCAGGCTTTGGGATGAAGACGATCCTCGCTCTCTTCCATGCAACCGGAATGTACCCCGTTGCCAGGCTTGCTCTCAATATCCCACAAATAAACGGAGCCAGCTGGTCCTTACCCTGCTGTAGCATTGCAGGGATAATTCCGTCCGGTCCCGGCGCCTTGTAGGATTCAAGAGTTTCTATGACCCACAGCAGTTTACTGTGGTCAACAATCTTCTTCGATACCCGCCAGTCCCCAACAGCAGCCCTCATGTGAGGGTTTAGTGGGTCTGGTAGATTATCGTTTTCAATTTCAACCGAATCTGGCAGATGAGCCCGAAGTAGAATCTCCAGAGTTTCCCTGCCAGTTTCAGTATATCTCCCGTCAGGTTTCATTATATTCCCCATAGGATTAACAGGTGCCTTGACTAGGATTCGATGGAGGCGTGCTGCTTCAGAGGTTGTTTCCACCTTTCCACAGAAACGCCTCCACGACTCCCTTTTCGCCCTACGGATCTGTTTATTATAATTGGTCAGAGTGATGGAATACTGCCCCCACTCCCCAGTTTTCTTCGCCTTATTGAAAAGTTTGCGTGTTTCTTTTCTTAGCGTATTAAGTTCTTCGTTCCACCAGCTAACGTCTTTGCTGCTGTTGCGCCTTACCAAAGGACAGTTGTCCTGATATGAGGATATTATTGCCTCCTGCAACTGACAGGAGGCTACCTCTACATCAGTGCCGTTTTTGATAATCTTCTTGACGTTTCCTAGGTTTATTGTTAAGTCCTCTCTGAATTTCTCCCAGTTCGTACCTCTCGGGTTTCGATAGGCTTCTGTCGGGTGTTCAGTATCTGAAATTTCCATACAGATATACCTATGGTCCGACAAGGACGGTTCCTCAGATACACGCCACCGAGTTACCTGAGAGCTTATTCTAGAAGACGCCAGGGTTATGTCAATGATCTCCTTACGAGTTTTGGTAACAAAAGTTGCTTCGTTCCCGCGATTCATTATAACTAAATTCTTAGAAATTATGTAATCTAATAGAAACTCACCCCTTCTGTTTGTGTCACTGCTCCTCCAAGCTGTGCTGTGAGCATTGGCATCAATGCCAAAGATGTGCTGTAGGTTTGAAAGCCTGCAGTACTCCTCTAGCCTCTCCAGTTCTGCTGACGGAGGTGGCCCGATAGAATCGTATGGCAGATACACTGAGGCTATTATGATTTCCGTCCAGATTCCTCCCATACGTATTTTCAGCCTAATTGCTGCCTGGTCCCTAGAACAGAAATCAAGCAGTTTTAGTGCGTGTAGCTCGTTCTTAACGAAAATGCAGGATCTCACATTCCCTGCCGTCAGATCGTATATTACCTTACCCTTGGCTTCTCCCAGTCCTGAGACTCGTCCCCCGTGAATCCAGGGCTCTTGTATCAGGACTATGTCAGCTTCGCCTCGGGACAGGTACCTCACTAAGGCAGCAGTCGCAGCCTTTTTATGCTGCAGGTTTACTTGAAGGACCTGCAGCATCTTCGGCGCTCTTTTTACTTACCACCCTGAAGGTAAGTTGGGACAGGCCTAGGTAGGCTTTGAAGCCTCTCTTGGCCAACTCCTTCAGGTTGAGGTCGTCAATTCCAAGAACAAGGGTAATTCCTTGTTTGTCGGAATTGGTGGAAATAATCCCCCAGTCTCCTGTTTTAATGCCCTTGTTCTGGGTTTCCAGGAGCTGTAGGATCCTAGCCGGCTCCTTGGCGTCCAGGAACTCGGTTGGCACCCATACCACAGCCCTGTGAGTTTTGACCACCTTATTAGCGTCATCGACGCTAAGGGCGGCCCCCTCCCAAGGCTTCAGCGTAGGCACCTTCCGCTTGAGCCATTCTCTGGATTCCTCATTTTCGCAGGTTAGGATCAGCACCCCCGATTGAGGGTAGCTGCCTGCGAATTGAGGCCCAGTTCCTGGCTCACATCTCCAGATCTCTCTCGTAATGAGAAGCTGGATTTGCTTCACCTGCTCCAAAGATAGCTTGTCTTCGGGATAGTTGCCCGTAGTCACTGCCATCTTAAAGGAGGTCAGGGCCTTACTGTAACTGCCTCCAGTTGGTGTACTGACGGGTTTAGTTACAGAAGGTCCCGCAGAGACGCTCTGTTTGCTCCTCTTAAGGAGCGGCGAAGGTGTGCTGGTCTCGGATCTCCCCCTCTTTCCAGCGGCCTCGCAGACTTTCCCACTTCCCGTTGTGGAGATGGTTTTGTCTGGTCTCTTAAGACATGATGGATTTACGGCCACCAGTGCTTGAGGTTTTTTCGTGGGCCTCCGATTTGACCTAGGCTTCCTAGGAATGATCTGGTCCCCACGAGCCATAGCCGCCTGGATCGCCAGCTTCCTGCGCTGCGCTCCAGACATCTTCACTTTCGTGTCCGGCAGATCCTGAGGGTTTGGAACCGGTGGCTGCTCACGGCTGCCCCCAGATTCCTCCCCTTCCTCTGTCGACTCCATCAGCTCCTGTAGGATGCGCTCTTCCTCCACAGTAACCAAGGTTTGATGTGCCTCAGTTCCCGTTCCAGAAGAGTCGCCCTCCAGAAGCCTATTCTCTGCATCCAATGAAGATGAGGATGGTGTCCCCTCAACCTCCATCAGATGGGCAGATTCGTCATTATTTTGTTTTTGGTTTTCCATATGGTTCCCACGAGTAATGCGGATGTGTTGGTCGACCTCAGCAGAGCCGTTTACTGAGGCAAGGCTGTTTACTCCAGAGTTTCGCCTGGTTCTCTGGAGGGCTCGTTGTCTGCACATCTCCCATGTACCACGCATCCCATCGGCACGGGATCCACTCCACCTTAGGATTGGGTGACTTTTCTCATTGTTAGCCTTTGCGAAGCAGCTAAGTAGCCGTTTCCCAAAGCCCCCCCCTCGCGACGTGGACGCCAATGAGAGATATCTCCAGAATTTGACAAGGTTATCCAGGCAAATGGAGGAAATATTGGCCTTAGACGCCAAATCTAAGGCCGAGGGGGTAGATTTCAGCTAATAAAATAAGTTGGGATTTTATTTTTCATTCGAAATGTCCATGTAGTTGATGGTATATACAGGGTGCTTTTGGTTATCTAGGTTTGAAAAATATAGTCATTCAGAAAATGTTTTTCGTTTTAAATTAGTATACTGGATGTTATCAGTTGTCTGGGGTTTGGCAAATATATAGAGAGTCCATAGAAAAAAGTTCTATAAAGTATACATAATGTGAAGATTTTCTCAAAGATGCATTTATTTTGGAACTTTCTATTTTATGTCTTGATTTTGATGAACTGCCTACATATTTTAGTAAAGTAATGGGTGTAATGGGGTCAATAAAAGATGTGGATACCTATCAAATATTTTATTGACAAATGAGATAATCACAATCTATATCATTTTATATTTTTTTTTCTTGAAACAATCTTCACACCATGCTGTGAAAATGTAGGCGCCTATCCCTTTTCTATCAGTGGTGTAGTCTTCGATCACATGACGAACCCCCTCTTTGCGGCAGAAAGAGCAGAAACTAGGTTTGCAGTCACTGCAATTGCATGGTCTACCCCAGGCACAGTTTGGCATTGCTGATTACGTCTGTACTGTTGGAGAGCTGCCGAAATACTGAAGTCATACATTGATATTAACCAGTTCGTATAAGTCCTGAAACATAGTATGAATAGCTTTGTTTCCACACCACCCTCGGGGTAAAAGCCTTTTGGCGCGTTTTGCTTTTTTTTTCTTTGTTCTGAATGTGGATAAAAGCATTCCTCTTTAGGCCTATACAAAACCACATACACTCTGAAGATTGGAGGTGAATAATTCATTATAGAACAGATGACTGTTGATATATGAAATCAGAGCAGTTTTTGTTTGTTCTATATCTAGCTGCACGAAGATCGATTTCTAAATCAATAGAAATACTTCATTAATTTGCCAGATAATGCCCATTGTTTTTTTTTCAGTAGAACAGGTGACTGTTGAAATATAAAATCAGAGCAGTTTTTGTTTGTTCTATTTGTAGCTGCACGAAGATCAATTTTTAACTTAATAAAAACACTTCATTAGTTCGCTACATGGTTAGGGCCTTTTTTTTCGTTCATTGAACTATTCACCTCAAATTTTTAGAGTAGCCGTGAAAACGGCTGATTTGATCAAAAATTCATTGTATAGATCCGGTCGTGATAACGATTGCTTTTACTTTCTCTCTCTCTCTCGAGCTTTGTGCCGGATATTTTTAATCGAATTTTACACAGAACGCTGATAAAAAACTTCAATCGCAATTTGTTTACCACTGTCTGATAAATAAGAAAGAATGACGATGCTGTGATTTGAAATATTATAATGATTTCCGCTTTTTGAAACCATAAGGTACAGAAGTGTGATCTTCGAGAAATTTCCGCTTCAAACTTACAGGCTTGTACTTTTTGGTTACATCAACTGTGATGACCTCATGTTCCTTGGTTCGACGGAACTGTTTGCTCAAAATTTCGACAGGGGGACCAGGGTTCAGAATCATATCTCTAATTGATTCAAAATTCACAAGCTGTGAAGCAGCATAGTTAAGGGAGAGGCCTTTAACTTTACAAACAACTTTGAACTCTTGTTCCTTGGTTGACCATAGCTTGTAAGCATAATTTTTCGGGCCACCAGATACAAACTCTGTAATATGGGAACCAGGACCGTAACATTCCATTTCGTCGGTCATATCACCAATAAATTGACCAGTAGGAATGTCAAATTCCTCTGGCTTGGAAACATAGATAACAGAGTCCGTGTCATAGTATAACACCCTTTCCCCAAGCTGCTGTAAATAGCTGTAAAGTTTCAACCGAGCTAAGGCTGTTACATATGCAGCAATTACAACATTGACTGTGGAAAGAGTGTCATAGCTCTCCTCCTTATACTCCCAATTAACAATGAGGGTATCCTCGTTTATCGGGAGTACTGTATTGACAATAAGCGAAGGATCCGTCATCATAGAAAAGAATTCCGAGGGCTGATTGATGATTGAAGTTTTCGGTTGGTTTTCACGCTGACCAAACTTACCCCAGAAGGAATTTAGCATAAGCTTGGCCAGTGCTCTCAACCCGGGATTATCGGTGATTTTAGAAAATTCCAGCAAAACATCCTCCCGCTGTAAAAACTCATCAATATACCTCTCTTTTTCCTCTTTGGTCTTACAATGCTTTGGCCAATCTGATGACTCCTGTTTCACCTTGATGAATTTATTCATCATGTCTGTGAATAGACCAGAAACGTCCTCACCAAATTGCACAGTGTCGTAGGACCAAATCTCTTTGATCTCGATAATCCGATAGCCCACCTCAAGGGCTTTTAATATCTCTTCAACAGTCCATGTTCCTGTTAATGTTCGTTCTTCATCAGTGTGATGACAACTACTAGTATAATAGTTTTCACCACATACACGACAAAGAACAAACATCAACTTGTTGTTCATTTTCTGTGGTAAAACAGGATGAAAAAGATCTTGAGGTGGGAGAATCGCACATTTAACGAGTCCAAAGATAGAGGAAAGTGACACAGTAGAAGCCTCCTCAGCAACGAGTACTTTCGGATGACCCACAGGAAATTTGCCATATTTACACACCCATGGGTAGAGCGAACAAACGTCAACGTATTTAATTTGTTCACCATCCCCGGCCTTGTAATATTCGACAATGTTTCCCGTTCGGCCACCATAGAAAGCATCTCGAGGGTCAAGGGGTAGATTTTTAAGCAGGGGATGATTGGTGACAAAGTTGCAAAGTTCGTCATCGCTGGAAAGTTCCCTGCGAAAATCACACTCCCATTTTTCAATAACCTCATACCCTAAGGATTTGATTTTATTGATTTTGGCAATGGTCGTGTCATAACGATGGTTCATAGTTTCGGAAGGACAGTTTCTGAGAGGGATATCTCTCTGATCAGTATAGCAGCGGGGACAACCGTGATAGAAGCAACCTTGAAACTCGAAAACTTGTTTTGTTTCCGCCGAATAGCCATCAACTTTGAGATTACCTATATGGGCCTCTGAAGATCGGCAGGCCTGTTGGATTTTTATATCCCGTAGTTTCTCCTCCCAAAGTAACCACTGGGTGGCTATCACAGATTGATTATCACGATGTCTGTAACCACCCTTGGGAATAATACCTATGGTGTTTGGTTTGAGAAAATTTCTACGGAAAACCTTATTGCATGTCGAAGCGATCGTTACTGCTTCAGTGAACGGACATACATTAGTTTCAGACAACATGAGCTGTCGAAATTTCAAACAGGCCTTGGTCAGAATATCTACATCAGAAATGCAATAATCTATGATTTCTCGAGAGAAATCGAAAACATAGTTTTCATCGACTCTTTCAGCATGCCATTTTATGAGAGATGCGCGAGCATCTGAAGTGAGATTGTCAGGGGTGTAGAACTGTAGAGCTGGGATAGGGCCCTTGTAATTCTGATTCTCCATACGATTGAAAAGGTGAGGGAAATATCCCTTCTTCAATTCAGAGAATCCGAAAGATTTAGGCAGTTTTGCCAGGGCCATTGGGAAGTAATTGAGAGAGTCCAAGAACTTGACATTTCCAACAGTCATGGAAATCAATTGTGTACCTCTCATTATAAGATCAGGTTTTAGGGACGTTTTGGTTAAGATATAATTCAAAATGAAAGCATGATCGAATTTTTCGCCGTTGTGAGCAATAACAATGACATTTTTGAATTTCTTCCTTATTGTCAATACATGATGAACAAATGGAGATATGGGGTCGTTACATTTGAGAATTTGTAAACGAACCCCGCATTTCGAACAAATTTGCTGTGTGGTATCGATGCAAACGTCACAGCATTGACGAAAGACACACAGATTGGGCTCATGAAGAAGAGATCCGTCGGCTTGTACCCTCTCCTGACGAGTCTCCAGATCATAGAAGACAAACAAGAGATCATCAGTCTTGGGTACTTTCGTGTCGGGCTGAATATAGCATAAATGTTCAGAAGGTTGGTGTTTGTTGCAAATCTTGCAATAGATCTCTCCGCAGGTGTGAGTTCTATTGGTAGGGACAATTTTGAAACATTCCTCACAACGTTTAATCTCACTACAAACGCCGTTCTGAATATGGTTATCAAAACAGCCCTGTCCACGGAAAGATCTTTTACAAGAGTTGCAGGCAACTTTTACACTATTTTTGGAACATGGTGGTGATGCTCGGCACGAAAAACAAGTACCACCACAGCGATGTGCTTCCCGATGATCATAGGGAACGTGACATTCCTCACAATAAAACACACAACAAAAGGCGGATGTAAGTGAGATTAAACGTTGTGAGGAATGTTTCAAAATTGTCCCTACCAATAGAACTCACACCTGCGGAGAGATCTATTGCAAGATTTGCAACAAACACCAACCTTCTGAACATTTATGCTATATTCAGCCCGACACGAAAGTACCCAAGACTGATGATCTCTTGTTTGTCTTCTATGATCTGGAGACTCGTCAGGAGAGGGTACAAGCCGACGGATCTCTTCTTCATGAGCCCAATCTGTGTGTCTTTCGTCAATGCTGTGACGTTTGCATCGATACCACACAGCAAATTTGTTCGAAATGCGGGGTTCGTTTACAAATTCTCAAATGTAACGACCCCATATCTCCATTTGTTCATCATGTATTGACAATAAGGAAGAAATTCAAAAATGTCATTGTTATTGCTCACAACGGCGGAAAATTCGATCATGCTTTCATTTTGAATTATATCTTAACCAAAACGTCCCTAAAACCTGATCTTATAATGAGAGGTACACAATTGATTTCCATGACTGTTGGAAATGTCAAGTTCTTGGACTCTCTCAATTACTTCCCAATGGCCCTGGCAAAACTGCCTAAATCTTTCGGATTCTCTGAATTGAAGAAGGGATATTTCCCTCACCTTTTCAATCGTATGGAGAATCAGAATTACAAGGGCCCTATCCCAGCTCTACAGTTCTACACCCCTGACAATCTCACTTCAGATGCTCGCGCATCTCTCATAAAATGGCATGCTGAAAGAGTCGATGAAAACTATGTTTTCGATTTCTCTCGAGAAATCATAGATTATTGCATTTCTGATGTAGATATTCTGACCAAGGCCTGTTTGAAATTTCGACAGCTCATGTTGTCTGAAACTAATGTATGTCCGTTCACTGAAGCAGTAACGATCGCTTCGACATGCAATAAGGTTTTCCGTAGAAATTTTCTCAAACCAAACACCATAGGTATTATTCCCAAGGGTGGTTACAGACATCGTGATAATCAATCTGTGATAGCCACCCAGTGGTTACTTTGGGAGGAGAAACTACGGGATATAAAAATCCAACAGGCCTGCCGATCTTCAGAGGCCCATATAGGTAATCTCAAAGTTGATGGCTATTCGGCGGAAACAAAACAAGTTTTCGAGTTTCAAGGTTGCTTCTATCACGGTTGTCCCCGCTGCTATACTGATCAGAGAGATATCCCTCTCAGAAACTGTCCTTCCGAAACTATGAACCATCGTTATGACACGACCATTGCCAAAATCAATAAAATCAAATCCTTAGGGTATGAGGTTATTGAAAAATGGGAGTGTGATTTTCGCAGGGAACTTTCCAGCGGTGACGAACTTTGCAACTTTGTCACCAATCATCCCCTGCTTAAAAATCTACCCCTTGACCCTCGAGATGCTTTCTATGGTGGCCGAACGGGAAACATTGTCGAATATTACAAGGCCGGGGATGGTGAACAAATTAAATACGTTGACGTTTGTTCGCTCTACCCATGGGTGTGTAAATATGGCAAATTTCCTGTGGGTCATCCGAAAGTATTCGTTGCTGAGGAGGCTTCTACTGTGTCACTTTCCTCTATCTCTGGACTCGTTAAATGTGCGATTCTCCCACCTCAAGATCTTTTTCATCCTGTTTTACCACAGAAAATGAACAACAAGTTGATGTTTGTTCTTTGTCGTGTATGTGGTGAAAACTATTATACTAGTAGTTGTCATCACACTGATGAAGAACGAACATTAACAGGAACATGGACTGTTGAAGAGATATTAAAAGCCCTTGAGGTGGGCTATCGGATTATCGAGATCAAAGAGATTTGGTCCTACGACACTGTGCAATTTGGTGAGGACGTTTCTGGTCTATTCACAGACATGATGAATAAATTCATCAAGGTGAAA
Source organism: Phaedon cochleariae (assembly GCA_918026855.4). Taxonomy (NCBI): domain Eukaryota; kingdom Metazoa; phylum Arthropoda; class Insecta; order Coleoptera; family Chrysomelidae; genus Phaedon; species Phaedon cochleariae. The sequence goes on along the minus strand of OU896713.1, from coordinate 51,694,021 downwards.
CAGGAGTCATCAGATTGGCCAAAGCATTGTAAGACCAAAGAGGAAAAAGAGAGGATTGATGAGTTTTTACAGCGGGAGGATGTTTTGCTGGAATTTTCTAAAATCACCGATAATCCCGGGTTGAGAGCACTGGCCAAGCTTATGCTAAATTCCTTCTGGGGTAAGTTTGGTCAGCGTGAAAACCAACCGAAAACTTCAATCATCAATCAGCCCTCGGAATTCTTTTCTATGATGACGGATCCTTCGCTTATTGTCAATACAGTACTCCCGATAAACGAGGATACCCTCATTGTTAATTGGGAGTATAAGGAGGAGAGCTATGACACTCTTTCCACAGTCAATGTTGTAATTGCTGCATATGTAACAGCCTTAGCTCGGTTGAAACTTTACAGCTATTTACAGCAGCTTGGGGAAAGGGTGTTATACTATGACACGGACTCTGTTATCTATGTTTCCAAGCCAGAGGAATTTGACATTCCTACTGGTCAATTTATTGGTGATATGACCGACGAAATGGAATGTTACGGTCCTGGTTCCCATATTACAGAGTTTGTATCTGGTGGCCCGAAAAATTATGCTTACAAGCTATGGTCAACCAAGGAACAAGAGTTCAAAGTTGTTTGTAAAGTTAAAGGCTTCTCCCTTAACTATGCTGCTTCACAGCTTGTGAATTTTGAATCAATTAGAGATATGATTCTGAACCCTGGTCCCCCTGTCGAAATTTTGAGCAAACAGTTCCGTCGAACCAAGGAACATGAGGTCATCACAGTTGATGTAACCAAAAAGTACAAGCCTGTAAGTTTGAAGCGGAAATTTCTCGAAGATCACACTTCTGTACCTTATGGTTTCAAAAAGCGGAAATCATTATAATATTTCAAATCACAGCATCGTCATTCTTTCTTATTTATCAGACAGTGGTAAACAAATTGCGATTGAAGTTTTTTATCAGCGTTCTGTGTAAAATTCGATTAAAAATATCCGGCACAAAGCTCGAGAGAGAGAGAGAAAGTAAAAGCAATCGTTATCACGACCGGATCTATACAATGAATTTTTGATCAAATCAGCCGTTTTCACGGCTACTCTAAAAATTTGAGGTGAATAGTTCAATGAACGAAAAAAAAAAGGCCCTAACCATGTAGCGAACTAATGAAGTGTTTTTATTAAGTTAAAAATTGATCTTCGTGCAGCTACAAATAGAACAAACAAAAACTGCTCTGATTTTATATTTCAACAGTCACCTGTTCTACTGAAAAAAAACAATGGGCATTATCTGGCAAATTAATGAAGTATTTCTATTGATTTAGAAATCGATCTTCGTGCAGCTAGATATAGAACAAACAAAAACTGCTCTGATTTCATATATCAACAGTCATCTGTTCTATAATGAATTATTCACCTCCAATCTTTAGAGTGTATGTGGTTTTGTATAGGCCTAAAGGGGAATGCTTTTATCCACATTCAGAACAAAGAAAAAAAAGCAAAACGCGCCAAAAGGCTTTTACCCCGAGGGTGGTGTGGAAACAAAGCTATTCATACTATGTTTCAGGACTTATACGAACTGGTTAATATCAATGTATGACTTCAGTATTTCGGCAGCTCTCCAACAGTACAGACGTAATCAGCAATGCCAAACTGTGCCTGGGGTAGACCATGCAATTGCAGTGACTGCAAACCTAGTTTCTGCTCTTTCTGCCGCAAAGAGGGGGTTCGTCATGTGATCGAAGACTACACCACTGATAGAAAAGGGATAGGCGCCTACATTTTCACAGCATGGTGTGAAGATTGTTTCAAGAAAAAGAAATATTAAATGATATAGATTGTGATTATCTCATTTGTCAATAAAATATTTGATAGGTATCCACATCTTTTATTGACCCCATTACACCCATTACTTCACTAAAATATGTCGGCAGTTCAGATCAAAATCAAGACATAAAATAGAAAGTTCCAAAATAAATGCATCTTTGAGAAAATCTTCACATTATGTATACTTTATAGATCTTTTTTCTATGGACTCTCTATATATTTGCCAAACCCCAGACAACTGATAACATCCAGTATACTAATTTAAAACGAAAAACATTTTCTGAATGACTATATTTTTCAAACCTAGATAACCAAAAGCACCCTGTATATACCATCAACTACATGGACATTTCGAATGAAAAATAAAATCCCAACTTATTTTATTAGCTGAAATCTAGCATAATATGAAAGAAAGAAAGACCTGATGTTTTACGAAACACCCTGTATTCAAATAAAATTCAATTTCTGTTATTAGCTGAGAATCAGGCAAAATATTAAACTGAAAAATCTCAATGTTGCACGAAACACCCTGTATTTAAATAAAATTCTATTTCAGAGTTATACTTTTTTCGTAAGCTAAATTATACCGAAATATAAAACTGAAAATCCAAATGTTTTACGAAACACCATGTATTAGAATAAAATCCTAATTCAGATTTTTATACTTTTTCGTTAGCTGAAATCTAGAAAAATATAAAAAATCCTAATATTTTATGACACACCCTGTATTTGAATAGAATCATATTTCAGATTTATACTTGCTTCGTCAGCTGAAATCTAACAAGATATAAAAAAATCCTATAATGCTCTACGGAATACCTTGTATTTGAATAAAATTCTATTTCTGTTATTAGCTGAGAATCAGGCAAAATATTAAACTGAAAAATCTCAATGTTGCACGAAACACCCTGTATTTAAATAAAATTCTATTTCAGAGTTATACTTTTTTCGTAAGCTAAATTATACCGAAATATAAAACTGAAAATCCAAATGTTTTACGAAACACCATGTATTTGAATAAAATCCTAATTCAGATTTTTATACTTTTTCGTTAGCTGAAATCTAGAAAAATATAAAAAATCCTAATATTTTATGACACACCCTGTATTTGAATAGAATCATATTTCAGATTTATACTTGCTTCGTCAGCTGAAATCTAACAAGATATAAAAAAATCCTATAATGCTCTACGGAATACCTTGTATTTGAATAAAATTCTATTTCTGTTATTAGTGGGATTTTAGAAAATATAAAAAATAAATTCCAAATGTTTCACGAAAACGCCCTGTACATCAAGTTATTATTGTACACAGTTTTCAAAATGTTTCGCTTATTATTGTTGATGTAAACTGTTTTCTTGTTGTCCCCAAAATTCAAGGTAAGTATTTTAAAAAAGTGTCCAACTCAGTTCAATTTGATAATTTTTCTCAGACATGTACCTAAGCACAATAATTTTTAAGAATCAAATGAAATCGTTGCTAAGAAACAATGGGTTTAAATAACTATAGTTTTTCGTGTCTATTCAAATAATACCGAACTATCCAAGACTGACGCCTTTTTCGGTTGATAAGCAGAAAACTAAGCAACTTACCAATTTCATTGAGAAACAGCTATATCCAGAAATGAACGAGTAGCATCCATCTATACAGTGAGGGTTGCTCCATTATCTAGTTTCCCATACACACAAACACACACAAACGGCACAGATTTTGGCAAAACACAATAAAACATATGTCCAACCCAACTAAAGAATGAAATAATACTCTTATGATAGAAAGAAATATTGTTATTCGAACTTTAATCACACAGGAAATATGATGATAGCGAGAAACAGGAAATCGTAATCTCGGGCTGTTTCAGTCACCTATAATGAATTATTAAATATTCGAATACTTTTCCTTCTAATCTTCTACGAACTGAAAATGCCAATGTTATACAGGGTGGCTCGAAAAGAAATTCCTTTTTTCAGTGGGGCACTATATGTATAATATTCCTAAGTGTTGATTATCCCTGGCAATATTAACATGTCAACATGACATAGAGGTCTTGATCATTCAGTGGCACTATATTATTATATATGTTGTACGAGTTAAAACATACCATAGGAAGAATAAATAAATTTGCTATACCGAGTGTCTGAAATGGAACATAACCTCAAAGAGCTTTGTCTAGTATTGATGTATGATAGCGTTTTTTGGTCATCTGTCAAATGTCAAACGTCAGGCCATGAGTGCCCTATGTGAGTTTGTATTGCTATTATTGCTGTATATCAAACGGATACTCTATCATACGTATGTTTTGCTGAGTGTACCTGTGAGACGCCCTATTTCTTATCGCTATTGCTAACTCAAACATCCAGTATATTAAATTATTAGGTAGCGGTACTTGCAGGTCATCTAGTCACGTCGTGTCATCAATCCTTTGTTAACTGTCAAATGTCTTATGTAATACGTCAGCTGTCTAATCCCGCAAAAGTGGGTGAGGCGTCCAGTATTTTTTTTCCTTTAATTGCTATCCAACTCAAACGCCCTGTATATATCATGTTATAGCGGGTAGCCTTCATATGTAGGTCGGACAGGTATAACGCCTTTTTGGGTTCACCCTATATTTTTTTCCAAACTATTACCCAACTCAAACACCCTGTATATAACCGTTGTTGAAAAATGGAATAAAATGCGCGCCGTTATCTCTAGAACGGATCTATCGCAGTCCAACCGATGATGACGACCCGTTCGCTAGGCCGCGAGTAGCTAGCCGAGTCAGGCCGGCCTGTGATTGGTCGGCCGAGTCACGTGGTTTGGAGAAAAGTGGAGGGGAGGGGCTGGACTGGGGTGACGCGACCACTACTCACTATGATACGATAGCACTGCTACGCTACTCTAATGTTCAGATTACTATCACAATTAAACACTTGCTGGGCTTATAACCTATGGTGGAAGCATGTGGTAATAATAATACAACGTGAACTTCAGCTAATGAAAAGTAATTTTAATATGAACTTGAAATTACATAAAAGAACAAACTTTGTTTGTTAACATGAGAACAGAAGCGTAACTACTTCTTCTTCTTCTCTTTGGGTTTATTGGATTTCTATCTCCTTTCGGAAACAATTTCTCCAGATCAGGTAATTAATTTTTTCATATGTTATACCACAAGTGATAGTATTTTGCCGGAAATATTCGGTGATTGTTACGACAGCTTGTTGCCTAGTAATTTCGTGAATGACATTGTTATCAAAACTACGAGCCGTAGGCGAGTAGTTTTGGATCAATGTCATGAGCGAAATCAGAGCAGCAAGCTGTAGTATGACAATCGACGAATATTTCCAGAGTTTTATGTGGCAAAAGAAATAATGTTGAAATTTTTTGCGATATCAATCCATAGGCGTAGAACTTGATTTTTTTAATAATTGCACCTTTAAAAATTCTACGCCAATGGAAGAACAGGAGTTTGAGTATGAAATTTAGATTGCGCAACTCATTTACTTTGAAAATTGTACTCTTGATAAGACTCGATTGCTCTCATGGCTTATTTTAGAACATCAACAATAATTATTGAAATACAAACTTTGTCAAAACCATGAGAGTGAATCGAGTGTTATCAAGGGTACTTTTTTGTAGTAAATGAGTACCCAATCCAAATTTCATACTCAAACCCCTTTTTTAAGCCATAGGCGTAGAACTTGATTTTTTAAATAATTGCACCTTTAAAAATTCTACGCCGATGGCAGAAAAGGGGTTTGAGTATAAAATTTGGATTGGGTACTCATTTACTACAAGAAAGTACCCTTGATAACACTCGATTTACTCTCATGGTTTTGACAAAGTTTGTATTTTAATAATTATTGTTTATGTCCTAAAATTACTAAAATGCTAATTTCGTTAAAACCATGAGAGCAATCGAGTCTTATCAAGAGTACCTTTTTTGAAGTAAATGAGTTGCGCAATCTAAATTTCATACTCAAACTCCTTTTCTTCCATTGGCGTAGAATTTTCAAAGGTACAATTATTTAAAAAATCAAGTTCTACGCCTATGTATTATTATCGGACAAAATTTTAACACCATTTCTTTTGCCACATATACCAAATTTCAGCAAAATCGCATATGCCGTTTCAAGTTTATATGGAAAAGCGATTTAAAAATTGTAACTTTAAGGCCCTTTGGAGCCTAAACGATGCAACTTTGTACTGAGGTAATTTTACTTGAATCGACTTATGTTGGTCTAAGGAATATGTGGTATGTTTTTGTGAAGACCTTTTACAGACACCCTGTATATAAGAAATAGGAAACATAATTTAAGTATATTCCAACTCAAACTGCGAAGAAGAACATAATGATAGTAATGAAATACAGAATTCAATTCTTTAGAAATTAACTACCTACTTATTATAGTTATATTCACAAAGTGGAATGTACAGTTTTGATAAACAGTATTTTTTTCATTATCTTGGAGATGGTTGCTCTCAAGTGACATGAAATAATTTAAAAAAAAGATATCGTCGCCGAGGGGCTCGAACCATCGACCTTCGTATCTTCGCGCAACAACCCTATCAGTTGAGCTACATCATCTGGTAATTATATTAGTCACAATAACTTGAGTGATTGAAGAAGATTACTTTTAAAAGGAATTTTTATTCTAGTATTGTGTCAGACCGTCAACAAATATGCAAACTTTTTAAATTACACATGAAATGTCCAGCCAGAATAAAATTGTCTCGCCTTTCGTACAAAATGTCTCACTAACGCGAATTATAAGTAAATAAAATGAAGTAGGTACCTAGGTTATTGTCTCAGATTTGAATCCAAAGCAATCTTGACCAGACACGATGTCAAAATTTTATCGCTGATAAATGAGGTTTGTTGGTCACGTGTGGGTCAATTCGGCTTCTGTATTGGTAGAGCAGGTCCGATAGAATTTAATAAACAAAAAATATCGCTAGAATACAGAAGAAACCGTGAAAATGGTCGATTCTGATTGGTTCTCGAGATCAAGAGTGGAATAGTCAAGAATAAATACTTGGTTATGTAATAATATTTTCACTCGACTCGCCACATAAGACACCAATTGTCTATCACAATGGCCTGAAGCCCAGTCATCAGTGTTCATAAGATTCATCGTATGTACTCCTCTTATCCAGCAAATCCGTTGCTGATCCGGCCTGTTTACCGGCGTAGAAAAAATGAAGCACGTTTGACTTCAAGTATGGTCCCCTTATCCGATGAATCCGTCATCATCCGGCCTCTATACCGGCGTAGAGATAAAAGAGCCTGATATTTCTCACACACACTTATTAAACTTCACATCAAATATTGGATTTCAATCCAGATCAGGTAATTAGAAAATTATGGACTTCACACACATTAACCTGACTTTTGGCCTGGAGACGCCATGTTTCTCCTACCGTGGCCAAATGTCGAACTACTGACTTGACAATTAAGAAGGATGATTATAATAATGACGTAATAGCACTGTCAAAATTTTCAAGGTACCAACCTAATTCTAGTAGTTCTGCCAACCTGATATAAACTCAAAGTAACATTAATATAATTTTGATTGTCTCAACTCAACCACAATTTCTGGTCAAACCGGAAGTGACAGAAAACAATTGAATACGTCAAATAATGCATATTTATACAGGGTGTTTCATTTGGAAAGGTAAATAATTCAACTGTGGATAGGGGTTACTCAGGTGATTTCAAAAAACCCATGGTTAATGGGTCTTCAAAATCTTGTAACCGAGATACGGGATGTTTCATCAATTTTGCTCATATCTTCATTGTCTCATAACTTTCCAACCAACCTGTATATTTTTTTGAAAATTGGTACACTCACTCAATCTATCCTGTCAAATTGATTGAGGCATCAACAAAAAATAGAATCCAGGTCCGGCTTCACTCAACATTCACAAATTTTTTTCTACCCAAAAACAACACCCTATACATTTGAATTTCTTAATTATTTGGCCATATCTGAGAAGAGAATCAAAGTGTCAATTCAACGATGTGCATTTATTCATGTACAGACGATTTTAACTATTCATATTATGTGCTCAAAATATTATTTTTGCTCATTTTGGGGTACAAATTGGAATCAGACAAGATTTATTAATTTTATTACTTCCAATTCAGTCTACTTGAGTATTACGTTTAGGAGGAGTGTTTTATATCGTTCTTTGTATCCATCCAGACTATTAGAAAATATAGTTGCAGGTCCGCAATCAAAACTATACAGGGCTTTTCACGATGAGCTTTAATTAGACGTGTCTGGCTAACCATGCAACGGATAAATCTGAAAGTGTCTGAAGGTATGTATAAATCAACATGATCTACACGTCTGAAATATTTGAAACGATCCGGCGTTGCCTCTTCTAACGATCCGGCGTTGCCACTTCTACTAGAAAGTAGCAGTAACTTTGATTTTTCAAATGGGACACCCTGGATTCTTCTTGAAGAGCTGATTTTGTGGCAATAATAACTGAGATATTTAGAGTGTGAAGAATTGAGATGTTTCTACTTTTGAAATATTTTGTGGCGAAAATATTTGTTATTGATCAAAACGGCTTTCATGTCCGTATCGTAACTTTATATTTACTATCTACTGACATTTAGTCCAAACAAAAACAGGGTGGTTCATAATTCAGAATTCTGCACCACCCTGTATCTGTTTCAATTATCAATCGATAGTAAATGGAAAGTTGAGATAGGGACATGGAAGCCGTTTTGACCATGCAATAATAAATAGTTTCAACACAAAAAATTTCTAAAGTTGAAACATCTTGATTTTTCACATCCTATATGTCAGTTATCAGTCCCGCTAGACCCCGAATGTTATGAATCGATGAAATCAGCTCTTCAGGAAGAATCCAAGAATGTAATAAAATACAGGGTGTCCCATTTGAAAAATCGAAGTTGCTGCTACTTTCTAGTAGAAGCGGCAAGGCCGGATCGTTTCAAATATTTCAGACGTGTAGATTATTTCAATTGATACATACCATCGAATTTTCAGATTTATCCGTTGTCTGGTTTGCCAAAAACGTCTAATTAATACTCATCATGAAAAGCCCTGTATAGTTTTGATGGCGGACCTGCAACTATAATTTCTGATAGTCTGGATGGATACAAAGAACGATATGAAACACTCTTCCTCAACGTAATACTCACGTGGACTGAATAGGAAGTGATAAAATTATTAAATCCCCCTCTGATTTCACTTGATACCCCGAAATGAGCAAAAATAATATTTTGAGCACATGATATGAGTCTCGATATGAGTAGTAAAAATCGTCTGTGCATGAATAAAAAGTACATCGTTGAATGAAAATTTTGATGCTCTTTTCAGATATGGCCAAACAATTGAGGAATTCAAATATATAGGGTGTTGTTTTTGGGCAGAAAAAAAATTGTGAATTTTAAGTGAAGCGGGACCTGGATTCTATCTTTTGTTGATGCCTCAATCAATTCGACATGATAGATTGAGTAAGTGTACCAATTTTCAAAAGAGTATACTGGTTGGTTGAAAAGTTATGACACAATAAAGATATGGGCAAAATTGATGAAACATCTCGCATCTCGGTTATAAGTTGTCGAAGACTCATTAACCATGGTTTTTTTTGAAATAAATATAAATATGTTTATTTACATTTACAATGAAATAACATGAATAATCAGACAGATTCATATCTGGTATGAGATTATTCATGCGTTATTAAATCTAAGTTATTGAAATAAACAGATTCAAAAATAATAATGAAACAAAAAGCTCATGAAAAGTACATTATGACATTATGAAATAAATTAGTGAATGGGAAATCATTCACTCAGGTTTGATTTTGTCTTTGCAAGAGGATATGTTTCTTGACTTTAACTTTGAATTGGGTGATATTGTCTAGTATGATGTTCATGGATTTGAGAATTCCTTACCAATATGAAGTTAGATTCGAGGTGTCTGTTGATAATATTGAAAGAAATTTTGATAGTACTTATCAGAGAGTGTTCTTCCAAAGAAAATTTATTTTTTTCTTCATAAAGTACTTTTTTCTACATTCATGCAAAAAGCAGAACTTTATTGAACTATATTTAGTGGAAAAAGAAGTTCTTAATAAAGTTTTTATTGTACTCATCTGTCATTCTACTTCAACGTCCAGTCATCATGACAAACATTTTTTATATTGCAACTGTGGTTATAGAAACGTCAGTCAAAAATTAATTCTGACAATTAACAGAATTGTACCTAGTGTCGCACCTCAATAAATCATTTTTTGCTTTTTGCATGAACGTAGAAAAAATGTTGTATGCAACGAGTGCAATAAACATTCACTTTTTGCACTTGTTGCATAAATAACTATTAATGCTTTTTTATATAGTACAAATATTTTGTTAAAATTATTCTTGGAACATGAACCCCAAATATTTATGAGATAGTTCATTTTACTAAGGATGTGAGACTATAGAACGGTATTTGCTATATTTGGGATAAGTTTTGAACATCTTCTTAGGGCACCAAAAATGGGAGAATTTTTTTCTCTGAGCATGCCAATACGCTTGTCCCATGTTAACTTTTCATCAATCCAAATAGTATTTGGTATAGGCAGTTTGTTACAAACTTTCATTTTTTATTCTGATATTCAAATCAATATTTTGTTTATTTCTTTGATGGAAAATTATGTATTGGGTCTTATTAGAATTAAGGGAAAGAAGATTGTAGTATAGCCATCCATCCATTTTCTTCAAATCCTCATTTATGTTGTTTTCTATCCACAGTTGAATTATTTACCTTTCCCAATGAAACACCCTGTATACTATACTCAGACATTGAATTTCATTTCCTCATTTCTAGATACAAAAAAGTTATAGGGGTGAGCCACGTTTAAGAAACACCCGGTATAGCCATGAGGTCATTCTGGAAGCAACATTTTTTTTCAGGTTATGTCAGCACTGTCGTCGAAAAAAAGAAGGTCGATCCTGTTGCTGCGATCGCTGGCGTATAACATAACGGGCAGCTCGGAGCTGCTGAATTTGAAGGAGGCCGGCGACCTGCTGTACAGCATGTCCACGTTGAACTTTCCCGACGAGAACTTGCTGTCGAGGATCGCCGCCGACACGTGTTCGGAGCTCGAAAACGCTGGCTCCGAACTGGAGAAGATCGCGAGAAAGAGCTCGGTCGTCGGGTCTATCTTGACCAGCGTCGGGCTGCTCAGATACAAAAATCCAGGTACAAGTCGAGTCCAGGCATTGATTGCTACAATAGACATGTAAAAAGAGGGGAGCCAGAACATTTCATTCATAAAACACTATTTGTTTACAATCATACATACTTCTGAAGTTTCAAATAAGTTGGATAGAGATGGCTTTAAAAAATGGCAACGCTGTAAACTGTGCGTCAATGTTCAAACTTTTATTCGCAAGGCGCGTAAGTTGAGCGAGGGGCAAGACACTTTTACGACAATGACAACGCTATAATATCTATTAGAACATGTTTGGGTCTAATCTTTCAATTTCGATACCAAATTTTTCTAGTACTGTAGCATCAGGACAAGACTGTCGATACTCTATACTTTCCATGTGGTAGGAATCTTTTTTTATTCACCCCAGTAAAGGAGCTACAAGAGAACGGGAATCAAAACGTCACTTTTCCCATGTAAATCTCCATAAGAAATTTTAAGGTTCATTCTGCAGATTTTGGTTCCTTTCAAGGTCATCCAACGAGCGACGCGAGAGATCCGTTCTAGAGATAACGGCGCGCATTTCGTTACATTTTTCAATCAATAATGGCTATATACAGGGTGTTTGAGTTGAATGATGATTAGGAAAAAATATACAGGGTGAAACCAAAAAAGCGTTATACCCCCCCGACGAGTAGACTACCAGCATATAGGCTACCCGCTAGCTAATGATATATACAGGGCGTTTGAGATGGATAACAGACAAAAAATATACAGGGCGACCTACCCACTTTTGAGAGATTAGGCAGCTGACGTGTGACCGATGACAAAGGATTGATGACACGTGACTAGGTGACCAGCATATAGGCTACCCGCTAGCTAATGATTCAATCTAATATATAGGGTGTTTGAGTTGTATATTAGTCGATAAATATATACAGGGTGATCCGCAGTAATACTTTAAGGTATCAGAGGGTTGAAGAGGGGGTGCAGGTACTCTAAGAGAAGGATTTTTAACGGGCACTTCGAAAATAATGGTTCGTCCATATGCAAAGTCTCAAGGTTTATGAGATATCATTTGAAATGTGTGTGTGTGTGTGTGTGTGTGTGTGTGTGTGTGTGTGTGTGTGTGTGTGTGTGTGTGTGTGTGTGTGTGTGTGTGTGTGTGTGTGTGTGTGTGTGTAAACGTTCAGTTATGTGATGGAAATATGTCGAACAACTCTTTATCAAAACTCGTTCAATAACATGATATATCCTGGTCTGAGTTAGCAATAGCGATAAGAAATAGGGCGTCTCACGGGGTGGCAAACATACGTATGATATAGTATCCGTTCGATATACAGCAATAATAGCAATAGGGCACTCGTGGCAACAAGTGAAAGTTGGACTCAGCAAAAGTGTGACAGTTGTCGCTAGTTGACGATTCCGATCATTGTACAGGGTGTTTGGATAGCAATAAAAATATATACAGGGGAGGCAAGAACTGACAGGCGGACCCAGCGAACATATTAACGTTTAATATATGTGTAACGTATGTCCCTACGGGACGCTCAGTTAGCATATATCAAATAACACTATAGCATAAAACTCATAAGGCTTAGGGACGTTGAAGGTTATGAACGGTCACTATAGGTTCGACCTCTCGGAGGAATGTAAAGGAATGTTAGAGAAATAATAGGCCTTGACTTATAGACAAATATCCATTATCTAACTTCCCTATATACTGGGCGGCATTGAAGTAGATGCAAATATTTGATCGAATTATCGAATGACACAAATAAAATCTAGATATCAAAATGAAATTTGGAGGATTATACCCCTTTTTCGGCACTGTAGCAATTCTGGCGACGCCTCTGTGCGAAAGGCACAATCATAACATGACAATAATCATTTAAATTGTTGTATACTTGATTTCTCTCTCACTTTTTATTCAGTGGATGAAATTCCTCGTTGATTATAAGAATTCTGATATCATGGGGACCTTAGGCTGTGTATCATATTGATGTAATGAAAATTAATACTCATTCCAAAAAAACACCATCTCGTATACAATGCATTTCGAGTAAGACTATATAAATACCTGGGATCAATCTGAGAAGCAGAAATCCAGCATTTTCACATACACATTTTTCACAACACTGGCACTCAGCAAAAGAAAACATGCTGTGAAATCAAACTGATGTGATCGATTCAATCAACAACTGTAGGTAAAAAGTGTAGTTACGTAGTTTCAAGACTAGAAGAGAATTTGTACATAAACGATAACGCATATCGCATGCATCCTGTTATATCGATAGAGAATGTATTATTTATTATAATAATAATAATAATGTATTTATTCCTTGAATTGATCATACAGAAAATGATATAGGAATCGTCAAAAAAAAGTTCTATAAAATTATTATAAAGAGAATATACAAACACATAAAAGTTAAAATATTGACATAAAGATAAAATGGGTCTAACATTCAAAACATCTAAAAACTATGATTGGAGGTAAACATTTGAAATACAATCACATTAAAAATAAAATACGAATACAAAAATACAGATACAATCACCTCACTTCAGATTTTTGTCTCCAAAAATTCCTTCACAGAATAAAAACTTCTTTCCAGCAGATAATCCTTCACTTTTTTTTTGAATTTTACGAGAGATGATATTTCCTTAATATCTGAGGGCAGGGAATTGAAGAACCGCAGACCAGTTGTGAGGTGTGACTTTTGAAAAATCTGAGTGCGGTTCCAAATGAAACGTATATACAGGGCGAATCGAATGTACAAACCCAAATTCCAGGCCACCTTAGCGTACCCAACATCCTAAGTGCACATTCACATCCCCCATGGAAATCTAGAATTTCATGGAAATTCGCGCGGAAACACCCACACAGAAAGCGCACTGAGCATGCTGAGTGCGACATGAGGTTTGGGTTGCAGCCTCGTTAATTCCTTTATTTTGAGTAGAAGAAACTTCCCCCTCTCGAGGCCTACTTTTAACTACTTGCGAACATGTTGGATAGGATACTAAAGATGTCGATTGAAATAATTTATTTTTCACATAATATGTACATTTCAATTTTATATTTCCATTGTTTCATCATCTGACGTCAGTGCTGATTGAATTGAATGATGGCCCCAGGGTAGAGTTTCAGTAGTACCAGGAATCAAGTATCGTTTATCATCAGTCGCGCTCAATGCTATCTTCTGCTGGGTGGTTGAAAATACGACATGTTTTTGAGCTCTGATGAAATTTTGAGAAACCTCCATATGTTCAGATGTTTCCAAACATTTAACATAATCTTCGAAAGTAATATTCGTTTCAACTACAGACGATTTCACACCTTTAGCTTTCTTTGTAACACCCATATTCCTTATGATCTCATTGATTTCATCCTCATCATAATCATCCGCGTGCAACTTTGCCCTCTTCTTTGCAATATCATCATCAGTTACCAGCACCCTCGTCGAGTATAATTTGGATCGGAGTCCCACATAATCGGTCATTATGGCAGAATTGCACTCATCCTTCATTTTTCCCAGTACTTTCTTATTAACAAGTGGTATGCCATGGATGTTATCTTCAGGATAGTCTGAAGTATCAAAGTGGGTATGGCAATCTCGCTTCATGACTTCATAGGGATTTTTATGAAGCTCATAGATGAGCGAGTCTGTGTCGGTGTAGCATACGCTACAATCATCACCAAATATTTTGGACATGTATCCATAATGAAAATCGTATATGGTTGTTTTAGCTAGATCGAGAATGGTCTGACCAACGTAAATGGGTTTGTTCAACCATATCTCCAATTTCCTGAGCTCTACTGCAACCAAATTCTCATTGAAAATGGTACAGTTTTTGAACTCTGGTTTTGAAATATAGGCCTCAGCACCATATCGCCCCACCCACTCCGTTAGAAGTCTAACGTTGACCCTCTTTCGTATGTTTTCCATAGTCTTACCGAAAACAGCATTATTCATTAATTTATAGAGATTTTTCTCAAATGTATTTGTTGCGGCAGTCCTCAAAGAAGTATTCAGATCTATATATGATCTCAGCCACATTGATTGCTGAAACTTGAGGACGCGATGAATTTTGGTCAGGACCAACCCATGCTCCAGCGCTTGTTTGAGGGCTCGGTAGTGGAGGACGTACTTCTCCTTGCAGCGTAGGGTTGCCATCAGCTTGGTGGGCTGAGAAGATCTTGTCGGAGGTTTCATAGTTTTCGGGTTGATGTGTTCGGGGCAGAATGGTATATCTTTGTGGGAATCATGGAGGTGTCTAGGATATTCTAGGTCAACCTCCAATATGTATCCTTCTGAAGCGTCATCAGGAATTGAAGTTACATCTATGTTGGTATCAACCCATTCAAAGCCTCCATATGGCAACGCCTGAGACATAGCCCATCCATACTGGTTGTTTACGTCATAATACATTAAGTATGAATCAGGCTTCGTGGGATCATAGGAAGGCATGAACTTGTTGTTCGCTTTAGCTCGACGTTTTGAGCAAATTTGGCTGAGGCCTCCTCGAATTCCTCTTTCGACAAACAAAAACATATCCACATCAGTGAGAAGCTCCAACTCTTGTCCAGTTTTATACAACATACAATCCCACGTGTATCCTGGTAGTGTGAAATAATGGGCAGGATCCAGACCGTAGGTATTGTGGCAGCTAGATCGAAACTTCTCGAAAACATCGGCCAACAGCATGATATCGGTCTTCATGTATAGATCAACATATTGGCCCAAGTCTTGACAATTGAACTTTGACCATACCTGCTTGGCGCGAAGGTAGTGTCTGCGTGGGCAGGGCTCATCTTTCAGTTTATTGTGGAAGGATTCGATAGGTGGTAGCTGAGTTTCGTTGAAGCGTTCAAATGAGTCGATGTAATCATAGGGCATCACTCCTTTCTTGGTTAATACTTGAAAATGTTCTTCTGGAATTCCACGGAATTGCGATAGCAAATTTGGAAATTCTTCTAGATATGATGCCAACTTGTCTAGAGAAGAGTTCATGAAACGAAACGAGTCAATGAAACGAAACTGAATAGAAGTCTCATCGACATGTTTCGTAAAGGAGATGTATTTTTCTTTAGTAATTGGCAACAAATCAACTTGACCCTTCATTTTAGATGCAATATCCTCAATGATGAAATTCGCGTCATATCCTATCAGGTTGTGAAAAACAACAGGAACTACATGGCTATCCTGGTATCGAACATTGCAGCCTTCATGCGCAGGACCTCTGTAGTTGTTTTCGGGAATGAGATGCGTATGGTCACGAACTCTCTTATCATCAGCCCCAAAAGGTTGTTCACAAATGTGGCAGTGTGTAGCTCTCCGGAATTCTGCTTCTTGCTCAGCGGTCATGTCAATGTTGTATGGACATAAGAACACCGTAGACATATCTTCAGCCAACTGTTTGAGCTCATCAGCGAACCACGCCATACAGTCCTGCCCTCGGTACGAACGATAAAAGGAGAGGGAATCGTCGTAGGAGCATTTCATAAAGTATCCGACGGCAGCTGGAACGTGGTGCTGAGGCTTCTTTGCATCTCCAGTATTCTCCAAAACAGACTCCAAGTCAGCATAGACTATGAATGGGGCTTGCTCTTTGTTTTTATGGTTTTTGAATTTCAGTATGTTTTTCCCCTCCTCCGGCATTCGGATCGCTGTCTCATTCATTTTCAAGCAATTCTCAGTATGTTTGGTAAGTTTATCTTGTGACCGGAAGTAATGGAGACAGCGGTCACAGAAGAATTTACGCCCATTTTCTCTGCTCAGCTGAGAAGAAAGAAGTCTGGACAGATCCTTTATCCAAACATAGTGGTACTTGGTGGGAGATGTTTTGCATGCATCTTTTTCATCAAAGTATTGATCCTCGACGAGTAGGAGATTGACGTGTCTGTCTTTCTTTTCCTTTGACAAGTATGTGGGAAGAGTTTGCAGATTTTGGGATTTCTTCTGTAGAATGTAAAGATTGATTGACATGTCATTCTGTTTTTCGAACCGAGGGATCTGTTTGACAGTCATCGGAAACTGAATGCCCTTGAGGTTGAGAACTGTAGCAGGGTGTGGGTATGAGCTGGATCTATTGACATTAATGTTAGCGGGATACAAAGCAGACGTTACAGCCCACCCAAAGCATAAATCATCATCATTCTTGACGTTGATACAGGCTTCTTTCCGCTTTATCTGAGGAGGCAGCTCAATGTACGATGATCCGAGTTGGGGAGTAAATTTGTTGATGTTGATTCCCAGATTGATAATTTTCTTCAATGCCCATCCGCTGTCACGCTCCTGGAATTCCTCCAGCTCAGTCAAAATCGGCGCCGTAACCTTTCCATCGAACCATACATTCAAATCAGTATCCTTGTAGATGGGCGAGTTTGAGGTAGTAAAGTACTTGTACTCCCTAAGTACACTATCTCCCTTCACCAACTCAAACTCCCCACAGAAAACCGAATTGACCTTGATCGCCGTATCTTTCTTGAGAGCGTTCTGAATACGCCGGCTGAACAACGCTTTACAATCAGTCAAGAAGGCCGCAGGATCCTTGTGCTTCAAGTTTGTGATTACTCCAGTTCGAATTCGGGACTGGAACGCAGATTCTGAATCATTCCAATGAACACGATGATAAGCCGTCTCCCTCCTCGATGCAAGCCCAGCCCCTTTCTTCTGAAGTGCCCTAAACTGATTGCGAAACGATTTCAGATTCCTCAAGCAAGCTTCCAGATGTTGCTTCTCCCCAAAGGTCTCAGATTTCCTCAAAGCTTTATTCAAACGTCTTATCCCCTTCTGACATTCCCAAAGCCCTTCTTTTGCGGTGTTCTCATCATATGTAGATGTTTGAAAGCCCAGAAGAGTGGCTATATGCTTAACCAAGTCAGCAAACAGCGACATTCTTCCACTACTAGAAAAATAATAACAACTCAAATTGACTATGAAAATACGTCTACACTCGAGCGCAGTCAGTGATAGAATGCGATAGATCGAAAGATTTTGAAGTTTGAGCATTCACCCTCCTCAGACGCATGCGCAGATCACCCTTTTATCTCAGATCTATCCTTGTCCACACATGCGCACTCATACACATTGAAACGCATACGTAGATCACTCCTGGATTCTTTCTATGATCTTATATTTGTAGACAGATACACAGTAAAAAAAAATAGAGTGAATATCAACACCTGTTCCCAGGAGGATCACTAAGCTTTTGAGTAAATGATTCAACTCTATAGTTTAGTATATTATTGGGTAATCTTTTCAATTAGTGTACTCACTCTATTTATCCCTCTAAATATATTGAATAAACACAAATAGTTGAAAGAAACAATTTCGAATGTGAACA
This sequence comes from Phaedon cochleariae, assembly GCA_918026855.4. Classification (NCBI taxonomy): domain Eukaryota; kingdom Metazoa; phylum Arthropoda; class Insecta; order Coleoptera; family Chrysomelidae; genus Phaedon; species Phaedon cochleariae. The sequence continues at coordinate 51,675,704 of OU896713.1, read as the reverse complement.
TTTTACTCAAGACCCAAGCTAGTGTCACTATCACTTTAGAGTGGAATGCAATAACCGAATATTACATGGTCACAAAGGTTGAGAGTTGGGAATATAATAGTACAAAGTAGATTTCACACTATAAACAGTGTCGGATCCACCGGAAAAATGATTGAAATAATTACTCTACGCGGCTCCTGTATCGTTCAAATTAACTATGTGTTTGTGTTGTTATCACCCATTCATCATTTCAGATTGATATAAAATATTAGTTGAGTAAACTAGTTACTACTTACTGATGAGATTTCATCCAAGTTATTAGATTAATTTATGTTTCACATGGTCACAGTATTTATAGGATTCCGACAGACGTTCAGCGGCGAAATGTCAGCAGTCTCCGCAGCGCCACCTGCATGCAGTAACGCGAATTGACGGATGAGAAGTATTGTGACCTCATAATATTTTGATCGTTTGATATTTTGAAAAATGACTCGACTAGACTAATTAATTAACTTATAAATAACAATTCGAAACGGGAAAAAACGGAAAATAATAGGTATACGGAAATATCTATGTTAATATCTAATATAGTAAAAATGTTGCTCGAAGCTAATATCATGATCATTATATAATCGACGCTGTAATCATTATTACTTATTTCACTATCCAGTAGATCATTCCACATTCGACTGCAGAGTAGTTATGACGAATATTTGCGAGCGCTGTCATCAAGAAGCGAAAACGGTACGAGAACTTTGTGGAAATTGTTTTATAACAGAGTGTCTCAATACTGGAGAGTGGATCAACATCAATAGAACGTGGGAAAGTTTTAAAAAGCGAAAATTTCGCTATAATCGACACCAGGCATTGTGTGAGAAATGTGGGAAATTCTTGAATAAAAGTAACCTATACCACCATATGATGAATGCCCATAGAGTGGACGCCACCAATTCGAATAACCTAGCTGATTAGCGGATGGTAGTTAATGGATTCAAAAGTCTTCAGATCACGCCTATAGAAGTATTCAGAGGTATTCAGATGTCTTCAGAAGTCTTCAGATCACGCCTTCAGAGGTATTCAGAAGTCTTCAGATGTCTTCAGAAGTCTTCAGATCGCGCCTTCAGAGGTATTCAGATGTATTCAGATGTCTTCAGAAGTCTTCAGATGTCTTCAGAAGTCGTCAGATGTCGTCAGTTGTATATCGGACACCGCAGCGATCACAATAATGGAGCCTGATACAACACAGCAAACATTGAATAAATATCACTGTGCAGATTATGATAATGCTTATGGACCGAAATATGTTGATGGCAAATGGACACTTGGCCATAAGAATCTACACTTCGATGATAAACACATAGTCGTAGATAATGTCGATTTCAAGAGCACTGTTGGTCTTTTGGAATTATTATTTTCCAAGAACCCCCCGAAATTACACGCCTCTGGATCATCAGATCTATAAACAGATGCTAGAAATCAGCTCTATTCATAGAGATCAATTAGGGCGATTACGAGGACAAGCTGATAAGGAGAAATTCGATAAAATTATCAGACCCCTCTTCAAAAATAAGACCAAGCCTAAACGTCCAAAGTCGAGCGTGGAGCCTGAAGCTTGGAGCAGACATAGTGGGGATGAGGAGTTCAATATTTTAGATGAATGGACAGATCCGAATATCTTGGTGGATAGACTGAGATATTTAATGGAATCACATAAGAACAACAACGAGATCGCCTTTATTCTTACTGAACTTGAAAATGTTGGTATAATATCTAAAAATAAATGATGTCAAAATTATCCGTCTTTTATTTAACATGCGACATGATCATTAGCTATTATGAGAGATCACTATGCAACGAAACACCCTCGTAGTCGTAGTATAATAAAATCATAAACTTTTCTTAAATCTTTTTTATTATGGATATCTATACATCACAGAACCATTCATATCACCATAATTTATACATTCGCATTTCTCGAATAATTTTTCTGATTCAATATTGGAGCAAAAAGCTGAAAATTGATTATGCTTCTTGATGTGCAGTATCAGTTTGGATGCGAATCCTCTTCTACGATACTCCATTATGGTGTAAATAAAATTGAGAGTTTTAGGTCTAGTATGTTCGCCCAATGGGTCAAAGTTCATATGAGACATCAGCGTAAAAGATGTAGGAAAACCATCCACATAAAGTATATAACACGATATATCCTGATCTTCGTACCACTGATTCATCAAAATATCTGTCATAACGTTATCATCTTTCACATTCAATTGCCCAATTTTCTTGGCAGCTTTTGATCCATAAAAGAATTTTATATTCTCCATTGCCAATCTGTGTATGTCTGTAAAAGATAATTGACTAAAAAGGTGCGATGTTTACTCACTGACTATCTTAAGCTGACTGTCATTTTTTATAATAATAATCACTCCAAGAGTCACAAAAATGAAAAACGAGGTAGTGACATTTCTTGCTGACCCGCCCTGTATAGCAGAAATATTTTTTAGTGTGGGATATTGAATATTAGGTCTAGGACTAAAAACAGCTCTTGTTTCAGCTTGAACAGCTGTTTTTTGTGTGATTTCGATAGTTCCTTGTATCTCATATGGAACGATGAGAGAATCAATAATAATAGGATTATTTCCTTTATTATCCGTTAATTTTAGTCTATAACTCAGCTGATTTAATCATCTTTCTAGGCTTTGAAAGAATATGATTTTCTGTATACGCCAAATATAGAACAACCAAGATAACGGTATCCTGTTTCAACGCTCCAACTTGAACAGCTGTTTGATTTCGGTAGTTCATTGATTTCGTGAAAAAACGATAAGAGAACCCGTGTATGTCCTTTATATACTCACTCGTTAATTGTTGTCTATAGCTCATCTATTGTAAGAGTATCAGATTTTGAAATATTCGGCGGATTCAGTGGCAGATAAAATGTATAATAATGCTTGAATATAATATGCACACATGAAGACTATTTTTTCATATAAGCCTCTCAATGTATAGGGTGAATCAGTCAGTAGTAGGACAGTGGACTGAGTTTTACAAAAGAATCATATTATGTGATGCAAAAAAAGAAATGCTCAATAGATCATATCAATAAGCCAAAAAGAAACAACAAATTGTGTTCTTCTTTGCCAGTAGTAGGACACTTGTTGGAATTTCATGAAAATAAATATCTAGTAACCGGCCATCGACTTTTCACTTTGAAATTTCAGTATAAACATCAGTTTCAAATGATCTTAATGCAAATTAAGGCTAATTATGACACATACAAATCAATATGAATTCATAAATTTAAAAAGAATAATTTTCACTCGCCTTTGAAATACCCTTTGCCTATGTTTAATACACTATGTTAAAAACAGTCACGCACATCACTAAATTGGCGCGCTATTATAATTTCATTAGTACCAACTGCTCAATCGAAAAATGTCTAGAATGGCGTGGTAACATTGGTACTACAGATTTCTCTTTATTTGGAGGTAATATGTTATTTCCAGGCAAACTTGAGAAAAACTATGTTTCTATTTCAATAGAGTGATCCTTCATCAGGCTATTACTTCAAGGAATGATCTTTGATTCTCGTTTTCGCGATAGAGGGTGTTGAAGTTGATCAGTAGGTTTTATTACTGGTTAAAATCGAGAATGATTCATCTAATAGACATCGTCAGGGTGGGAGTTTGAATTTTAGGTTTTTCATTAGTTATTCCTTGAAAGACATTAACCTGAAATGTACGTTGGTCAATCGTTAGCAAATTATACCAATCGGCAACCTGCAGGGCTGCTATAATGTTGCTTGATACAGCGAAACTGAAATATTTTGTAAATAAAAGTGATATTCGTAGAATAAAATTGTAGACCTAAAAGGCCAAAACCCGAAGGATACGGGATGGACTTTATCGTGCAGAGTGAATGAAAGCACTCAAGTATGCTGCATGAGTTAAATCATACGAGCATTCTGTGTGAGTTATATACTACGCGTTTTCTATGACTACAGCAAAACTCTTCAGCTTACTGATTTTAACTAATGTAATTGCTTGAGATATTGAAGATGACATACGCAATGATGTAATTACCTCAATTTTAAACGAGAGCACATTAGGCACATCGGAAACCCTATGAATCTAACTTTCCATGGAAATTGGATAATATATAGGGTGATCCATTAGAAAAAAACGTTACAGCATCTTAACTCGAACGTATAGACCACCCAGTATATTTACTTTTTCTCATCATTATTACAGTGTACTTCATCAACGTTACAGCATCTTAACTCGAACGTATAGACCACTCAGTATATTTACTTTTTCTCATCATTATTACAGTGTACTTCATCTGGAAATTGTTGCAACATCTTAGCTCAAACCTAGATCATCCTGTATATTGGAAATGGAAAAATCTATATGTTTTAGGAGATTCTTGTACTTATGAAAGCGCAGCTTTTACTTTTTTCTATTATTTTTTTGTTTTTAGTATCTTTAATGAAATGTCGAAAATGGACATTGTGCGCGATCAATAACTCAACACAAATGAGGTAGAAATTTGTGAAACATGGAAATCCTAACATTATCAACAAGTATGGAAAAGCGCAGATAGAAAATTGTCCAATAAATTTTAGAGCAGTACTTTTGAATGATTTAAAAATATTCAGGAAAATCTGTAAATGAAATTATTCTTAATTGCATCCTCTCATGGCTCAACGGCGCATTTTCGTATAGAGGTAATTTGATTTCAATCAGTCTATTTCGGTGTCTAGTTCACCCCGGTGCAATGTTGTTCTGGGAACACCTTGTATAATATGTTTCTTTGTTAGTGGTATATCGCGATATTGCACTATCGTTATTCTTCATATGGTTTTGGAAATTAATTGAAAAACATATCTAACCTTATAGTTCCGCCTTCAAATTCATAAATATAGGTACATGGAAGTTGTAATAATATCTGTGTTATAAAGCTTCAAATTGGTAAGTACCTACTTATTATACTTATATTGATTATGGAGATTTCCTAATAATCCGGTTGAATACCGTACGCATTTTGATGCTGTTTTTTTTAATGTTTCTCTGTGATGTTTAGAAAATGTTCATTATTCTTTCCAGAAAAAGGGTACAATATGTCAATTATTCTCGCTCATGGCTATGTTAATTGATTATGAAGAGGTGATTTTTCAGGAAGCGGATTCGAATAATATGATAATGATTTTGATGCTATTTGGAAATATTCGCAAACGATTCACTGTTGCATTTCAATTAACAGTGCTACTCCTGAAATGCATGGAGTAAGTAACAAAGCCTACACAGAACAGAAAGGAAGGAATGATGATTATAATATGGTCGTGAGCATCAGCGAAGAAGTTGTTTCGGAATTATTTTGAGAATTTCGCGCAACTCTCAAAACCAAATAAAATTGCTCTTAACATTCATACTGCGTGTACAAATGGATGCTACTATAATGCCGCTAATAGCAACAACGGTATCTGAATACAACATGTACGAATACAACAGGCTACAAATATTATCGGGAATGAGTAGGCAGGTATATTTAATCTCAGATCTTCCTTATGCTTAAAATAGATGATGTATGTTAGAAGTGACATTGAAATAAATATAAATATTTAATCGAATTATCGAATGGTTCCTATATAGACATATAGGGGCTAACATTTAAAGTGTATTGAAGTGGTGTACTTGATTTTTTACAATTTTGATTGGATATAAATATGTAGCCTGGGAATATTATGTATTGATGTGTCGAAAACTGAGCAAAAAACACTTTGTACAGAGATAATTGAATAGTCTTGAGAGAGAAAATGTTGAGGAACTTTATTTCTAAATTTCAAGATCTTGTTCAATAATATATTAAAGCTAAGTCACTCAGCTCTTAGCCGCAAATCTGTAGAAATTATGCTCGAAAAAGATGTACAGGTATAGAGGTGTAAAGTCCGAAGAAAATGGTACAGCGAGATGAGCTCTCCTAAAAATACATATAGAGTCAGATAAGTACTTAAGAATCTCATTGTTATCATTGTGAGAAGAAAAACATAAAATTCAATATGTCACAATGAATTGACTGAGGTAAACTTATCTTAGAGAACATTATGCATTATGAATGGCTTCTAAAATCCGCTCAAAATAGATGAATAGGTATACATCAGGTGTAAAGTTCAATGGAAATGGTGCAGCAAAAAGAGCACTCATGAAAAAAATATAACCGAAAGCTGTATTACACAGAAGTGAATACAGTTTGTGGAAGCTGGGCGTATGAGTGAAAAACTCATTTGTTTTTTAAACTTAAACACCTTTTTTGGTCCTTGTTCATATGAACTTGTTTTCTTTCGACTCTTCAAGTTATATCAATCACAAAAACTCACCCTTTTTTTCAAGACGGTAAATATACACAAGAACAACAATTGAGATTTCCCATTAAACTCGAGGAGAGGAAAAAAAACAATTGAATTTATATCAGTATCAGTATCAATTATTCATTGATGTTAATCGATGAGATCATTAAGAAAGGCATGGCAATGTAACAACAAACACACGATTTTAAGTTAAAAAAGCTCTATGCTATTTCTGACTCAAACGGCCATCAAGTTCTTTTCCGTGCAGTTGAAGACAATACAGACCTTCTGGTAGGTCTGGTTATTGGGAGTACGTGGGTCCTTCGTGATGACATTATTTGAGTCAAAATCCCCCTTTGTGTGTGCGTCACACCTCATCGTAATGAATTCAATAATAATGACTTTGTTTTTACCGAATGATTTAATACCTAATTGAATCGTGATACACGATCGTGATGAATTTAATAATAATTACTTTATTTACCAAACCGAATGATTTCATTGATTATCATACATAGGTACTCAAATAAATCCAGTTTTGTCATAATGAATATGAAAGAGGTTGTGTATAGACATCCGACAATCCATCAGTTGAACGATAATTTCTGGTACCTGAATACTATACAGGGTGTTCATCTGCTTTGTATGTGGCCAAACGTCAAGAGTAGATTTTTCAAGTGATTTCAAGTCGATAAGTTCAGTTAACACATGTTTACACCAACCTTCAGTTGACTAACCTTACCAACTTTTGTTTTGATTTGATTATTTTTTGAGGTTAGGCTGTGGAACTCCACTTGAATTCGTAAATTAAGGATAAAACCTTTCAGTAGGATTGGAAATTAGCTAAAATTGGATGGAATATTGTTATGAAGACTCATGAAATAACTACCACTTGCACTCAAGTCAAGACAATGCTATACAAAAGTAGACCAAAGTGTTTACATTGTCTTGGTCATCATACTATCTTAGTCTGCTACGTAACAAATTTCGGTAACAAGCTGGTAACTTTACCAAGTGTAAAGTTTATACCACACTGACCAAGAGTATTTATTTAAAATACAGTCATTAGTCACCAAGACACGGTATAAACGTCATAACACTGCCAAATTTCAGCGTAATCGGCTGAAGATTCATTGAGATATTTTCAAAAAAGAATATTTGTCAAAGACAGTTTGACACTGTGTATCTTGAAAATGAAACATTGTCATATCATATTTTTCTCATCAATCACTAAAATGATTGCCCCTTGGAGTTTGGTCACATATTTGAATAACACCCTGTATAGTACTTTTCTCAACTTGGAACATTTTTCATCGAATACATCAATTATTCAAAATACCTCCTTCCTTCCAGATTCTTTTCATTCGAATTGATTATAAAAAGCACGGGGCGTTTTGGAATCTCAGTTTCACGATTATAGTTCTTCTGAAAAAATGATTGGAGGAAATGGTAAGTTATTTTCATTGAAATCTCATAAGTGATAATAATTGGGGATTATTTTCAGAAATGATATCAGAAGCAGTAGTGAGGACAATTTTACCTGAAAACTTAAGAGTTAGTATTTGAAGTGATCTAATTTTATGTGATTCTTGAATCTTGAATATGTTTTAGCAAATGGACATTATCATGATTATAGGGGAGGACGCCCGTGATTTTATGCCAACAGATGCAGTGGAGTTTGGGGTTTGTGGTGGACACCGACTATTTTATAAAATATTAATGGATTTCCTGATGGTGTTTTCAGTGATTTAGGTAAATAATTTAGAAAAATATCTTTGATTTACTAAATAATTATTTTTTTTGTTACAGATACTTTGTTCTATAGATGAAAATAAAAATTGTTAGTTGGTAAGGTTTTTTTTTTCACTTTCAATCATCATTCATTCTGTAGAGGAAATGTTCATGGTGTGGTTCAACGGACTTGAAGCAACATTGATTTTAATTTGATGAAGCATTAATGATCAGATATCAGTAGTTGGGAATATTTCTGCATAGTGTTAGTAGCTTGTGTTCAGTGGCTGTTTGTGTTTTCAGTGGTCTGTTGTGAATCTAAAGCAAGTTGACTAAATTGGGTGAGTTAATTTATCTTATCTAAATGTTGTTGGAATCATTTCTACATAATTAATTGGAAATTAGAGGTGTTTTATAAGATGTGGTTGGCGTCTCAAAAAGTTTCCATAGTTCATAGATGGCTTGTCTCCTTAGTGGCACCGCGTGAAATCATCTGTCGTTGAAACGAATATCACTTTCGAAGATTACGTCAAATGTCTGGAAACTCATGAGCAGAAAACAGTTTCACAAAATTCCATCAGAGCACAAAAATATACTCTATTTTCAACCACACAACAGAAGATAGCGTTGAGCGCAAATGATGATAAACGCTACTTGATTCCTGGTACTAATGAAACTCTCCCATTGGGACATTATTCTATTCCATCAACAAGTATGTTGGATAATGATGCAATAGAAATAAATTAGTTTGAATGTATATATTATGTAAAGAAATAAATTATTTGAAATTTATGCTTTGCACTCTCCTCCCACCCTCCCTCACCACGAATCTAAGAATGAGTTAGATCAAGAAATATATCTATCACAAATTAATTATTAATCAAGTGGTTGCAGTAGGCCTCCTGGGGAAGCTTCCCACTTTCAAAAAAGAAGCAACGCGCCATAGCTCTACCTCCTGGTGGTGTGGAAATGGGCTGTGATTTTTCTATACTCCCAATAATCCTGCTAGTATGATAGTTTCCATTGGTTTCTGTTTCAATGATGAATTGATTTCGCAAGCTATTTATCCAACTTGTATTATATAGATGTGATAGATTTTTTGGTAAACTGAAAAGTAGAGGTGTTTCGTTTCCATTTCCACCCCTCTCCTACCCTCTTGTCTGAATAATAGAAATTCCAAACAAAAGCTTACGAATGAATTTTTGGAAGATTTCTTCCTTGAAACAGATTTGAAATAGCTTCCTGATCAGTTTGATTTTGTAGCATCCATTTTCACCCCTCTCCTACCCTCTTGTCTTAACACTAACTTGCTGAACAGAATGAACTACGTGCGATCATAGACAAACACCTGAAATCACGATTTGGAATTATTACGTAAATATCAATGCGATCATGGAGGTCTGGAGCACTTGTTATTGAACTGCATAGTGGCCATGGTATTATGTTAATCGATGATCGAGCGTGATAAACAAACACACCTAGCAAATTATTATTGAATTTATTACACTGATGAGATCATGGCATAGGAAACGTAAACAGGGTGATTTCTGGACCAAAGACTGGCAACGAAAAATGTTACCGAAATTTAGGAACCAGGCACCCTAGATACATTCTAAGTTATGCATGACGTCGGGGTTCTTCAGTTCACACACCAGGAGCTCTGCAACGTCTTCAACTGCACTTGGAGGAACTCGATGACCGTTTGGGCCAGATTGAGCATAGAACGTTCTGGGTCCACTACTCTCCTAAATCGCGATATGCGTTATCGTTTATGTACAAATTCTCTTCTAGTCTTGAAACTACGTAACTACACTTTTTACCTACAGTTGTTGATTGAATCGATCACATCAGTTTGATTTCACAGCATGTTTTCTTTTGCTGAGTGCCAGTGTTGTGAAAAATGTGTATGTGAAAATGCTGGATTTCTGCTTCTCAGATTGATCCCAGGTATTTATATAGTCTTACTCGAAATGCATTGTATACGAGATGGTGTTTTTTTGGAATGAGTATTAATTTTCATTACATCAATATGATACACAGCCTAAGGTCCCCATGATATCAGAATTCTTATAATCAACGAGGAATTTCATCCACTGAATAAAAAGTGAGAGAGAAATCAAGTATACAACAATTTAAATGATTATTGTCATGTTATGATTGTGCCTTTCGCACAGAGGCGTCGCCAGAATTGCTACAGTGCCGAAAAAGGGGTATAATCCTCCAAATTTCATTTTGATATCTAGATTTTATTTGTGTCATTCGATAATTCGATCAAATATTTGCATCTACTTCAATGCCGCCCAGTATATAGGGAAGTTAGATAATGGATATTTGTCTATAAGTCAAGGCCTATTATTTCTCTAACATTCCTTTACATTCCTCCGAGAGGTCGAACCTATAGTGACCGTCCATAACCTTCAACGTCCCTAAGCCTTATGAGTTTTGTGCTATAGTGTTATTTGATATATGCTAACTGAGCGTCCCGTAGGGACATACGTTACACATATATTAAACGTTAATATGTTCGCTGGGTCCGCCTGTCAGTTCTTGCCTCCCCTGTATATATTTTTATTGCTATCCAAACACCCTGTATAATGATCGGAATCGTCAACTAGCGACAACTGTCACACTTTTGCTGAGTCCAACTTTCACTTGTTGCCACGAGTGCCCTATTGCTATTATTGCTGTATATCGAACGGATACTATATCATACGTATGTTTGCCACCCCGTGAGACGCCCTATTTCTTATCGCTATTGCTAACTCAGACCAGGATATATCATGTTATTGAACGAGTTTTGATAAAGAGTTGTTCGACATATTTCCATCACATAACTGAACGTTTACACACACACACACACACACACACACACACACACACACACACACACACACACACACATTTCAAATGATATCTCATAAACCTTGAGACTTTGCATATGGACGAACCATTATTTTCGAAGTGCCCGTTAAAAATCCTTCTCTTAGAGTACCTGCACCCCCTCTTCAACCCTCTGATACCTTAAAGTATTACTGCGGATCACCCTGTATATATTTATCGACTAATATACAACTCAAACACCCTATATATTAGATTGAATCATTAGCTAGCGGGTAGCCTATATGCTGGTCACCTAGTCACGTGTCATCAATCCTTTGTCATCGGTCACACGTCAGCTGCCTAATCTCTCAAAAGTGGGTAGGTCGCCCTGTATATTTTTTGTCTGTTATCCATCTCAAACGCCCTGTATATATCATTAGCTAGCGGGTAGCCTATATGCTGGTAGTCTACTCGTCGGGGGGGTATAACGCTTTTTTGGTTTCACCCTGTATATTTTTTCCTAATCATCATTCAACTCAAACACCCTGTATATAGCCATTATTGATTGAAAAATGTAACGAAATGCGCGCCGTTATCTCTAGAACGGATCTCTCGCGTCGCTCGTTGGATGACCTTGAAAGGAACCAAAATCTGCAGAATGAACCTTAAAATTTCTTATGGAGATTTACATGGGAAAAGTGACGTTTTGATTCCCGTTCTCTTGTAGCTCCTTTACTCCTGAGACTTTATTACGTAACCGGCATATCACTTGCCGGTTTTACCAAAGTACCTTAGGTACAGGGTGATTTACCATAAATGTCCCCCCCTCTAGCTCACTTATTTTTGAACCGATTTAAAAATTTGAAAAATAATCTAAAGTGATTGTTTTAACATTTTTTTCCCGTTGCATCAGAAAATACAGGGTGCTCGGAACAAACGAGTACAGAGTACTACTTGATTTTTTCAAATGGAACACTCTGTATTTCATTATATTTTTAGATTCTTCCTGAAGAGTTGATTTCATCAATGTATCACACTTGGGGTATAGCGGGAATGATTACAGAGATATAGGGTGTTCAAAATCGAGATTTTTTAACTTTAGGATTTTTTGTGTGGAAACTATTCATTATTGGTCAAAACGGCTTCTATGTCCCCATCTCAACTTTCGATTTACTATCTACTGACATTTAATTGGAACATTTACAGGGTGGTTCAAGATTCAGAATTCTGAACACCCTGTATCTGTTCCAATCATTGAATGTCAGTAGATAGTAAATCTACAGTTGAGAGATGGTGTCGCGTCAATTGGACGTGGAAAATTGGACGCACGACTATTGGTCGCAGTCAATTGGACGCGGCGACAATTGGACGCGGCGACAATTGGACGCGGCGACAATTAGACGCGGCGTCAATTAGACGCGGCGACAATTCGACGCGGCCACAATTCGACGCGACGACAATTGGACGCATGCGTAAATAAAAATAATTTTATAATTCCAATGAAATTCATTGTGAAGGTTAGGTTAGGTATTTGTTATATTATAGATTTGAGCCCTGCATATTCCATGCAATAAATTTCATTGGAATTATAAAATTATTTTTATTTTCGCATGCGCTCAATTGTCGCCGCGTCCAATTTTCGTCGCGTCCAATTGTCGCCGCGTCCAATTGTCGCCGCGTCCAATTGTCGCCGCGTCCAATTATCCGCGTCCAATTTTCGTGCGTCCAATTGACCACGTCCAATCGTCGGTAATCTGGTTCAAGATTCAGAATTCTGATCACCCTGTATCTGTTCCAATCATTGAATGTCAGTAGATAGTAAATCTACAGTTGAGATACGGACATGAGAGCCGTTTTGACCGATAATGAATAGTTTCGTCACAAAAAAATCCTAAAGCTGAAAACTCTCGATTTTGAACACCCTATATCTCTGTAATCATTCCCACTAGGCCCCAAGTGTGATGCATTGATCAAATCAGCTCTTCAGGGAGAATCAAAGGATACAATGAAAAATAGGGTGTTCCATTTAAAAAAATCGAATAGTACCCTGTAGATCGTTTGTTCCGAGCACCCTGTATTTTCTGAGGTAGCGGAAAAAACTTTATCGAAAATCATTCAAGATGATATTTCAAATTTTGAAATCGGTTCAAATATAACTGAGCTAGAGGGGGGGAGATTTATGGTGAAGTGAATCTCCCTATACTTACCTAATTTTGATCCATCATTAAGTGGAATTTGAACAAAAAAAAACAACGTTTCTTGCCGTAGTTAACTTATATAACCTTTTAGCGTCGAAATAACAATTTTGAGTTTGAATGGTGAACTTTTTCACAATTCACGCACTGGTGAACCACCTCAAGAAGTCCTAGAATTAACGTCGGCTGTCGACATACGTGAATAACTTTAAGAAAAATGTGCGTCTCCTAGTAAACAAGCCAATACAGCGTTGCCATAGTTATTTCCATAATATATAAATTTATGTTATGATGAAATTAGGGAAATTTAAATTATTTCAATATTAGCATTCATATGTATATTTCAATTCAGGAACAAACATACAGAATGAATATACATAATAAAAAAATAATATATCGAAAACTTCCCACCCTCAATATCTTCTTTCCAGTAAATTATATGAAAAATCAAGAAGACAGGTCGATTTTATTTTCAAGGGGGGCACCTAATATTAATCTTTCTAGCCCTCTTGGTTCGACCCATGGGGAAGGGGGGTCAAATGGCATATCATTCTGAAGAGCGTTCAAATTTCTTTCCAACGGTACCCTAGTTCATCATTTTCTGTTGAGCAGTTTCCGAAAAATGCAGTGTCAATTAAAAAACTTCCCACCTTCAATATCTTCCTTCCAGTAAATAATATGAAAAATCGGAAACACGTCAATTTCATTTTCATGGGGGACACTTTGGATGCTTATATTTAGCCCTCATGGTTCAACCCCCTAGGAGGGGAAAATGTTACCCTAAGAACCTCATTCGAAAAGGGGGCCAAAATGCAGATTATTCTGAAGGGCGTTCAATTCTGTTTTCAACAGTACCCTAGTTCATCATTTTCTGTTGAGCAGTTGTCGAAAAATGCCGTGTCAATCAAAAAACATCCCACGCTTAACCTTTCTTCCAGTAAATAATATGGAAAATCGGATAGACAGGTCAATTTCAAGGGGAACCACTTCAAATGCTTATTTTCAGCCCTCATGGTTCAACCCCTAGGAGGGGAAAATGTTACCCTAAGAACCTCATTTGAAAAGGGGGTCAAGATGCACATTATTTTGAAGTGCGTTCAATTCCTTTTCCAACAGTACCCTAGTTTATCATTTTTTGCAGTTTCCGAAAAATACCGATCTAAATTTACAGGAGTAATATGAACATGCCTGCACTGAGTACTGAGATGCATTGTATTTCAGTTTAAATGGATGAAAGATTTTGAATTGAAAGGCGAGTCAATACAATAATACCAACCTTGAAACCATGCATCTCACCCCTGATTATAGATACCGTAAGGCACCTCAACGTTATAATCAACGTTCCGCAATCAGTAACATAAGACGATGAAATACTCTCGCCAATCTTGTCATATCAATCTGTATTATTATTTTTGTTGGGACTATCAAGTATCATTTCTGCAATTAGCATTGTTTCAAAGCACGAGGGTCAATTTGTTCAAGGTAGTCCAATTCTACCAATGGATGATAATCTGGATTATGAATATTTGGCACTGCTACAGCTGGAGTTCTGATATGTGTGGCAGCATTAGGAGCTTTCGCAAATCGGAAATGTCGTCTGTTCAAGATGGGACCTCTGAATAGGTATTGAATATCAAAAAGTTTCTTTCAAGCTATACCTCCATGTTCAAGAAGAACAATCCCCAACATTTTTCCTTTTTAGTTACGCTATCTATAAAAGCGTGTTTCTTTAGTTTTTCAAACTACCATTTATTTCAACTTCTTTTAAAGTTCACTTGAATTTCCCAATTTTGACGAAATAATCATAATATCTATTGAATAAAAACGTATCCTAATTACAAAATCCGCCATTTTGGATCCGCCATTTTGGATCCGCCATCTTGAATTTTTCAATTTGGACGAAGGAATCATATTCCCCGATCACGAAATCCCCTATAAGTACCAATTTCGAGAAGAATCGGATTATAATGACAAACCTCGTCCGCCATATTGGTTCCGCCATCTTGAATTTCCAAATTCCGCCCGAATTTTCAAATTCTGATGAAAGAATCATAATCTCCGACTCCCAAAACACCCAGATACCAATTTTGAATAGTATCGGACCATAATTACAAAACTAGACCGATATATTAGATCCGTCATCTTGAATTTCCTAATGGTACCGGGATAAAAAGTATCCTATAACCTTCTCCTGGTTCTAAGCTACCTCCCCACCAATTTTCAGCCAAATCGATCCAGTAGTTCCAGAGCCTATTCAATTAGTATAGATAATGATGGAAATAAGTAGATGGTGTACTCACTGATGCGCTATTGTTTCAGAAATTCTCCTCGACCTCCCGAAAGTCCCGTGAATAATGTCTTTAGCTGTTTTCCTATAGATGGCGACATTGCACAATTATGACATCGGTCAATTTTATAAATTGCCGCAGATTTTTCGAATTCAGAGTTTATCAATCCCACTGTTACATATGTTCCGCGTACCTAAAATGCCATTTTCCATTTTATTTCCATTCGTCACAGCAGCAATAGCAGCATCACCATCTAGCGGAAAAATGTAGAATCAACGTCTCGCTCGATGTGACGTAGAGAAATTATAGTAGGCGGTCGAGTGATGTTTCTTTAGTTTTCAATACGTAAAAATGGCCAACTACACGCACCATCTACTTTACGTAAAAATGGCCGACTACGCGCACCATCTACTTATTTCCATTATTGTATAGATGAATGGATAAATTGAAGTTATCAAATTTATTCATATTCCGTACAATATCCGTGCAATCTTCTTCTTCCAACTAGTCTCCTTGATGGCATTGTTATTTATATATATATATTATATGTAGAACAATTATTATTATATAAGTAATATCTTCAATTCCTAATTCCAACCTCCTTTCTGCATGACGTTTGGTCACCGTTCCACAACGAGAACGTATAGAAAGATGAAAATGGGCATCTCTCGCGTTGCAGCCACGATCAGTGTTTTGCGGAACAACATTCTATAGACAGTACTGAAAAAAATCCTATGTCTTATCTTCTATCGCGTAACGGAAGTACTCTCGTTACGTTACGTTATTTAATCTATAAATCAGGGGTCAGTGCAGATATGTTCTGATTACTAAGTTTAGAAAGGCATGTTTCGGAAACTGCTCATCAAAATATGATAAACTAGGATCCTGTTGGAAAGAGAATTGAACGTCCGTCAAAACAATGTGCATCTTGACCCCCTTTTCAAATGAGATTCTTAGGGTAACATTTTCCCCTCCAAGCTGGTTGAACCATGTGGGCTAAAAATAAGCATCCAAAGTGTCCCCCATGAAAATAAAATTGACCTGTGTTTTCGATTTTTCATATCATTTACTGAAAGAAAGATATTGAAGTTGGGAAGTTTTTTAATAGACACTGCATTTTTGGGAAACTGCTCAACAGAAAATGAAGAACTAGGGTACCGTTGGAAAGAGAATCGAACGCCCTTCAGAATGATATGCCATTTGACCCCCCTTCCTATTTATGATTCTAAGAGTAAAATCTACCCCTCCTAGGAGGTTGAACCAAGAGGGCTGAAAATATCAATTTTAGGTGTCACCCTTGAAAATAAAATTGACATGTCTTTTAGATTTTCCATATTATTTACTGGAAGGAATATATTGAGAGTGGGTACTCGACTTCCCTTGCCATGTAAAATCAGCTTCCAAAATGGCGCTCAAGAAAGAAATATATAAACACATGAATTGTAGCCTGAAGGTCCAATTGCACCCAAATTGTTATCTTGTTTTTCATTTTAGCTCTATTGGATGCCCTTAGTGAATGGATGATCAAGAACCAAGGATTGTGCAGACCTCAGGATATATTCAGCTTATTTCTGACCTTGGCCGTTCTCAACTATTTGCCAACAAATGCTGAAAAATTATTTCAGGTCTGAAGCGTTTTCTCATTTCTCAGATTCAACTACTGAAGCCATTTTTAATGTTAGATCTTTTTTGTCTCAATATCACACTCCCACATAATGTTCCGAATATGTTTGAATTTGCTATTATGTTAAGATAATTAACATGATTCAAAATATTGATCCCTGTATTATTTTATATTTTGTAGTTGTTTCTGCCACAGTTGACACCGTCCGAGGCAGGAAAATCCTCGGTTTGGTTAGAAGTCGTGTGGTCTCTAGTATTATTGAATAAAGCCACAGATGAACACATATCTAGCATATTGGATCCCATGTTTCTGAAGCAACTAGAAGGTTAGTCTTACTGATAATCTACACTAGCTAGTGTCATGAAATCATGCTTTAACTTCAGAAAATTTATTGAAAAGTTGAGATTTCTTTAGCAAATAATTCTCCATTTCTTATTGTAACTCCATATACTCCATAAACTTAGTAACCAATCGGCAAGTTCCAAACTGTGAAATGCACAGTGGGCGAAACCTAAGAGAGTTCTAAGTGCAGTAGAGCCCCGTCCAAGAAAGTATGAAAGAAGGCGATATTTTTTTTATTTCTTCACTCTTATTTATTAACTAGCTGTCCGGCCCGGCTTCGCACGGTTGGTGAACCCATTTAAAAAAATAAGACATTCGTTACTGTCGTTCTGAGCTTTTTTATTTTTTTGTACTTACCTATAGCTACTATTAAATGCTTACCCCTATTTTCATTTTGTCAGTATCTTTTGTATTTTGTTGTTGTTATAGGTATTAAAAATTTCAACCCAATCGGTCAAGGCGTTTAGTAGTTGACGTACCGACAGCAGCGCCACCTACCGCGTCCAATTGTATTTTCAAATTGTCCAGGAAACCATCGAAATACCCATATCAAATTTCAACCCAATAGGTTCAGCCGTTTAGCAGTTTTGTGAAATAGATGAGTACGGAAGGATCATTTTTACTACCCGTTGTCCTATTACCCGTTTTCCTGCAGGAATGAAGCATTTTCTCGCGGTAAAAAGTAGCATGTGTTCATCAGGGATAATGTTGGCTTCTAATGGTAAAATAATTTTTCAAATTGGTCCAGTAGTTTCGGAGCCTATTCAATACAAACAAACAATCAATTCTTTCCTCTTTATTGTACACAATACACTAGTCTCATTTACATTTACAAAAAAAATCGTAAAAAAGCTTTTCTTCTTTCCTAGAATTAGGACCAATTTATCGTTTCAGTCATCTTGTAGCATGTAAATTTTCACTACGGTTTATTTTTTCTGATTCCATACTATTCTCTACTGCTGAGCACATCTGACAGGATATTTTGTCACAATGTCATGATTAACATTTTTCAATAACATAAATTGAACTCAATCTGCTTTATATTATTTAATTTTTCTCAAACCTGATATATGTGGATACACACCTGAGATTTCACACTGTACATAAAATAAAAATACTATTTCAATAAATACGTTGATATCTCTTGCTATATCTGCTTTGTTGTGATCCAAGTAGAAGGATGATTCGGATGGT
>OU896713.1:51637685-51656685 GCA_918026855.4 Phaedon cochleariae | reverse complement strand
TCTGATACAGAATGGGGAGATGAAATTTTTGTTTTCGGCATTCTCACTGAATTTGGAGGATAAGTGGACTAGTCTTTCCTCAATAGACTGTACTCTCGTTGTTTCATACAATAGTTTATTGGGTGGATTCTTAGGCTGTCTTGTTCTGGTAATGATGTAATAATAATAATAATAATAATTTTTATTTTCTGTTAAATGTATAACATGAAACAGTAAAGTACGTCAAAAAAAAAGAAAAAATATAACAAACAAACAATGCGACAGCATCACAATTAAATACAATATATTCATCACGTTACTAACATTACATAGAATTACATAAAATACTCATCCAGCGTATAGCAAGCCTTTTGAATTAGCTGTTGTTTAAGCCTCTTTTTAAATATATTCAAGTTTTTGGAGCTCTTAAGTTGTTCATCAAGAGAGTTATATAGTTTACAACCAGTATAATGAAAACTTTTCTGGTACAACGTAGTCCGGTGTCTCTCAGGTTGGAGGTGGCTTTTAAAGCGTGTATTATGATCGTGCTTCTCAACAGTATTCAAAAACATGTTTTTATTTTTATAAACGTATAAACAAACTTCTAGTATGTATAAACTAACTACGGTTAGGATGTTGGCAGTTCTGAAATATGCTCTGCAACTTGTTCTCATATCGACACTAGCAAGAATTCGAATTGCATACTTCTGAAGAACCAGTACTCTATTCACATGAGCACAATTGCCCCAATTCAAAATCCCGTACTTTATGTGGGAATGGAAATTGACATAGTACAACGAGAGTAGTATGTGCCGACTGCAGTGGTTCTTCATAAATTTCAGACTATAACAGCTACTCTGTAATTTTTTGCACAAATTATTGATATGATCAACCCAATGAAGCTGCCTGTCGAAAGTAACTCCCAATAGTTTTACTGACATGCTGCTGGTTATTTCATTATCAGAATCTTCAAATAGTTTGACTACATCAATCCTGCTGGAACCAAAAAGAACAGTTATTGTTTTTCCATGATTAAGTTGTAGATTATTATTTTTTGACCATTTCTCAATATTCGAATAAACCATTTCAGCAGTACTTTTTAGCCTATTTAGATCTTCATCTATAACCAATACATTCGTATCATCTGCATAACACGTAACATGAACATTCTGTATCTTCCGCATATAAAGTATAAGATCGTTAGCGAAAATATTGAAAAGAAGAGGACCTAAAACAGAACCCTGTGGCACACCTTGCTCGATATCCATTTCATCAGAAAAAGTGTTGTTCACTCTAATTATTTGTTTCCTCCTGCTGAGATATGAATCTATTAAATTCAGTGGCAAACCTCTTATTCCATATCTTTCTAGCTTGGCACAAAGTAGAGCAGTTGTTTCAGCTACTTTGAGATTTTTTAAGGCAGGATTTCTCAATTTCTGAAGTGGTCTGCAAATCATTTTGAATATTTCAGTTTTTGTGTATAAATTGATGCCATGTTATTTTTTTTGACATTGATTGAAAATGTTTTGCTCTTGATATGGTTTTCCTTTTCACATCTCCAGTAAGTACATTGAAGTTGATTTTGTGGTCCATATTTATAGGTATTTTGTAGCATTTTAAGATCTTAGTTCATGGTCATGCAAAGTAAATGTGGGAGATGCAGATGATGTCGAGAATGGAAAAATATTACTAAATGTGACGTCCTTGGATTTGGTTTCAGTCGCCATTCATTGAACCATGCCGTTGTTTTGTTGGAGTTTTTCAATGGCTGCAATCAAGCTTCTGCATTGTGAGACCAGGGCAATGTCATCTGCATATTCTAGTATGTAATTATCGAAATTGAAATATTGTGGGTCCATGTGGTATATATTTGAACAGTATAATTATGTTTAACAACAATTTTAGAACAATTTTAGAGTAGCGGTGATAGTGGTGATCCCTGTGGAACTCCTTGTTGTGGCGTGTGAATTCGTGTGATAATTTGTCTTGAACTTTCACTCTCAAATTCCTTTCACTTAGTGAATTGTCTATAATGTGTATCAGATATTTCGGGCAGTTGAGGGAATCTAGCTTGAATTTGAGGCCTTTCGTCCATACACTGTCGAATGCTTTATTAATGTCTAGAAATATTGCTGCCGTTTTGTCGCCATTGAGCTTAGCCGCTTCCATATTGTTGATGAGTATTGCTAGTGGGTGAGTTGTAGAACAATGACTTCTGAATTCAAACTGATACCCTGGGATATGAGGTCCTATTGATGTCAGTAGCCTATTTTTTATAATGTTTTCAAGGTTTTTTCCTATAGCACTAGAAGCAATGTAATTGGTCTATAATTGATAGGTTTTGAATGGTCCATGTTGGGTGTAGGAATTGTAACAATTGTACCGGTTTTCCGTTCTCTAGGAATATAGCTGTTTTTTAAGCAAAACTGATATATTTATTTGAATGATATATTGATGGATCTCGTGATGTAGGTGTTTTATTAGTGATTTTTCGATAAAGTCGTGTCCGGGTGCAGTATTTTTGCCTTGGTGTATTATTTCTTTTTCAACCGAATAGTGTCGGCAGATAGTCCGGCGGCCTACTAGCGGCCGGTGCGACACAGGCTAGCCGGGCCGACGATGTATCATAATGGGCGAGTGGACTGATGATAAATAAATTATCAGCATTCATTTACTCCAATGTGTCGTAAGGGACCTACAATTAATTTTTGCAACACCTCTCAAGCTTTTTTTATGTAAATAATGAGTGTATGCGTCATGGCCGCCATTTGGAGATACGACGAATAAATGGTGACGTCAATTTTTATGCTGTTTCGTTATTGGTCAGATAATATTCCATTCCCACTCATGAAGCATAGTTGTCAAGTGACCAATATTATAAACAAATCATCAGAAAGATATTATATAAGAATCCTGCCGTAGAATAAAACACTAGATAAAACATAATAGGAGGTAGTCATGATCTCTTTTAGTATTCCGAAAAACATATAATCTCCAGAAGTTCAAAAAAATTCCAATACCTACCCTCCTGTCCCTAGGAACGCAAGATGTTCTCTGAACATTATAGGGGTTTCCTTTCGTGCGCTCCAAGCGATAAAAAAAATAAAAAAATTCTTGACTTTTTTGAGCAACCAGCATGTCCAAATATTTCTTATACTTCATAACAAAATATCATGTAGATGTTGAAGACTTGGCAACAATGTGCTGAATACTGAGAACCGACAAGACACCGCCCACAATAATTCGTGCGCCGTGTTGTCACGTTTATCCGTTCAAATGTCCTCTAGTGTGAATTAATATAATAATTATCATTTACAGAAATGTATTATAAACAATAAGCCACAACACATGGAAAAATTTTGAGACAATAGATTTTATTATTGACAATTAGGAATATTACCGATACATAATTGTGAATTTATGAATTATTGAATAACTATTATATATAACTTCCCAATCATATTTCGAAATATGGCAACTGTGCTTTAACTGCCCCTACTTACGAAATCGTGACGTCAGTTTTTACTTGCGGTAAATTTCTAGCAGTTTGAAAATCATCATGGCATTATTGATGATTTGAGCACCTCAAAACTGACCGAAAAATTCTAAAAAAATAAGTGATTGAAAGGTATTTGAGTGATGATTCTAATTAAGAAATTTTGAAAAAATAGTCCACTCTCCTATTATTGTGGCCCGCTGATGTTGTCTGTTGGCAGTTTTTAAAGGACATCTAAAGGCTGGTGTGATGTTTGCTGAGATATAGCTCATAATTCAAAATATAATAATGTGATCAGTCTGGAAGAAATCAAATTATCAATTTGAAGGCATTAGACCTTGTACACCAACAAAATGTCCTGACTGCAGCACATTTTTACTGTAAAAAATGTTTTGTTTGAGTTTCTGGGACCCTTTCCTGGTATACACTGAACTTAAATTAAATATTGTCATTCTGGAAAAATCTAATTTTCAATTTGAAGGCATATATGACCATGAAAACTAAAAAACTTTCGCCTGCGGCGCATTTTTCTCGGTACAAGGATGTTGTCTGACTTTCTTGCCTCTGCCCTGGTATTCACTGAAATGACACACCTGGGCTAGAAACAGCAACTTCTGTGTCTCTGATGTTCCTTTAAAAAAATAGTTTGGATTGCATGGTCCTTATTAAAATGAAGTAGTAAGAAGCTAATTTCAAATAAATTCTCAATCCATAACATTGCTACTTAGGCCACCAGAGGGCTCCACTAAATGTACCTTGCCCACATCAAATTTTGGTCTTGCCCTCTACAACTATTCACTCCTCATCATTCATTTTATTTGCTTCAGCACTGACATGGTTTGCAAAACTATACAATCTGTAATTGACTGAAAACATGTAATTTAAGCTTTTTCATCTAGATCAATAAATTTGTTCATTCAGGAAAAAGTCAATAATTTTTAAGTCTCATCTGAGTACAAAAAAAGTAGGGCTTGAATACTGCAAGTCAATCTATTGAGAATGTATCCCAGTATAAGGACAAGAGAGGCACTAGGAAGAGGGCATCCACGCCCCCCTTGCCCCCCCCCCCTCCTTGCGGACGCCACTGGAAATAAATAAGTTCTAGGTATGGAGATCTAGCTGGCTCTTTACAGCAAAAAGACAACTGAACACTATTTGAAAAACAAATCGAGATGAATTGATGTTAAAAACATGTAAAGCCATGTATATCTACCATCAATTTCAGCATAGTCCCTAGAATATTAGGTAATTATCATTTAATTTTGAAACCATGCAGCACACAGACTACTTAGTAGAACAAACTAGTAGAGAACATTCTAAAAGCATGTATTCAAGGAAAAAATGTTGATATGCTCTGGAAGTCTAAAAATACTGAAACTGTAAGTGGCTATTACTGTTTTCCCCAATCCATATTGTAGTGTGTACTGTATCATTGGAATGTCATCAAGTAATCGAAGGGTAGCTCTAGCCCCTGACATTTTTGAGCTAAAAATTAGCAATTTCTTGGCAACTTCCTCATTGTTGTGCAAACCACCAACCAGCTTGGTAACATAACTTAGCGTTCGGAGAATCTGCAATGATGAATGTGTCAAATAATACTTTTGTTCAGATTTTCCACAATCCAACAACTACCTTGTCTCTACCTTTATAGGTTTCTAGAAGGAGACAAATCTCGTCAAGAACAGATTGCATCGTCGTCATTAACATTAATGAATCATTGAAATATGTAAATTAGGAAACCACATTATCAAAGAATTGAACTCGTCTCGTGAATTGTGATTTGTGATTTTATACAATCTGAAATCTGAGAATTTGTGATTCGAGTCTGAAAAGCTAGGTTAAAAAATCATGAAAATAAACAAAGGGGCAGGGCTTAGGGCAGTCAACAGTCATATCTGTCATTACATATATCCACCTTTTCTGTTAATAGTAATTAAATTAATATGTGACTTCAGTGGTTCATAAAATGACGAAAACTACCTTGGTGGTAATGAAACACTTTACGCCTCGAATAGGAGAATAATGATAGGTCAATAGCTAGTGGTGGAAAAAATTCCGTATGTTTACTTTCTGACTAGGGTCCCTTCCCTTGATAGAAATTGACGTTGAAGTCATCTCAATAGGGTCAAAATAGGGTACGGGTATTTTTTAATGATTTAGAGACTTTAGTTTTGTCTACTGGCATCCCTGACATTGCTGTCACGTCACATCCATGGGCGCTACAGAAAATCATTCAAAATTTTAATAATAGGTATGTACAGGGTTTTCACTTGTTGAGGAAGATCCGATTCTATATAAAATTGGAAGGTATATCTGGGTTTTCCGGGGTTGGAGCTAATGATTGTTTCGTCAAACTTGGAAAATTCATGATGTCGGATCCAATGTATAGCGAAAGAAATTTCTAATTATGATCCGATTCTATTGAAGATTGGTATCTGAGGGTTTTCGGGGTCGAACTTCATGATTTTTGGTCAAAATTGGGCAATTCAAGATTGCGGATCCAATATGGAGAACGAATTTCGTAATTATGATCCAATTCTATTCAAAAACTGAAATTGGTATCTGCTATAGAGCAGGAAAATGTATCTACCAAATGGTTGGGAAGAATTCTATAGCTAAAATTCACAAATAAAATTGAAGAATTTCTAAAACTGCCTGATGTCATAAATTATACCGGGCATATAGTTTCAGAAGAACCTCGGCAAGTTTACATGCCAATTCTGGAGGAGACATTCTTGCTTGGATGTCTGCGAATATCACTGAAGGGTATGTGCAGCAATCTCTCACAAAATATCAAAAAATTTCGAACCAAACTGTGGGCACTGAAGTTTTTTATGGAAATATCACGAAAACTGCATTGGCTCCAGATCTCACTTCTAGTGGTATTCAAATAACCACTGCTCAAAACTGCACTTTCAACATTAGTTTATATAATTATTACTCTACCACAAATTGAAAAGTTGTAAGATGCAAGAGTGAAAATAACATGCCCAAAAGTTATAATGTATTTCTACTTCTTTGTTACATTCATCAATAAATTATTTGGAAATGACTTTTTATTTAAGGGAGGCGGAAAAATCATATGTATAACATGGGGGTAAAGTATATTCTATTCTTTATTTTCCTGCAATTTCACGTATTACTTTCTATAAGCCTACTTTTCGTCTTAGAATTAACTAGTCACTCCATAAATTTTTCTTCGAGTTGGATTTCCGAAAATATGTTTAGCACACATGAGTACAGTTGTTCTGATACCCACATCGAGGTTTTCACGATTTCTCAATCATAAGGCTCAGCTCATAGTAACTATATCTTTTGGTATAGTTGAATCAGGAATTCCATATGAAAATTAGGTATGATACGCCAATGACCTGAATATAACCTCAAAAACAACAAATGACAAAAATCTGACAGGTATTTTGAGCCGATACCACTCGATACATCTAGAAATATCAGAGTAGCTACTCCTTTGATTCATTTCCACTACGTGTGACCAATATTTTTAAAACAAAAATTGTTTGCCTGTATGTCATTGTGGTAATTTATTTTTTGGTAATGAAGAGGGTCGATCTCTTTACTACATATTGTATGTTAAGTCATTCCATAATCACGAGATTTTTGGAAAAAATATATTTTCAGCCTATGTAAAATTCTTTCATATCGTTGTGATTTTCAAAAAAGAAATAGCACCTGTATACAAAATATATCCCCCCCCGTTCAATTTTATTATCATCATTAGTCATAGATAAATCATTTTTGTTCGGAAATTAATCGGTTAGCAGCATGATTCATCTTATTAGTCATTCATTCGGGACCAGGTGGTAAATCACGACAGTCTTATATCAGATGTCATCTCGTACCGTCTAATTTTGTGATCGACATCGAAAAATACGCGAAAGGAATTATTATCGTTCCAAACTGAGTGTTCCCTAAAAACTGAGTGATCGTATTGATTCGTATATAGTGTTTTTGTGTTCCTCATACGATTCAATAATAATAATATCGGATCGTGGGTTGTTCTAGTGTTTCGTGTTGTTTCATCAAAGCCTCACTTTCTTCACGCTGGTGAGTGCAGAGAATTTCTCTCAATTTTTCTTCTTATTTCTGTGTATTCATTTAACTTCATTACCCTATACAGGGTATGTCACGACGAGCTTATACTATCTTTATATCGAGAATCAGTCGGGAGAAATCGATGAAAATTTGCATGCATATATTTTTTTATACTCTCTTTCCATTTAAGATATGTTCGACAATGCAGTGTTGCCGCTTCTACTAGAAAGTAGTAGCAACATTGATATTTCGAACAGAACACCCTGTATTTTATCGCATTTTAAGATTATCCCTAAAGAGTTGATTCCATCGATATATCATACTTGGGATTCATCAAAAATGATTACAGAGATATAGGGTGTTCAAAATCGATATTTTTCAACTTTAGTATTTTTTTGTGTCGAAAATATTCATTATCGGCCGAAACGGCTCACATGTCCCTATCTCTACTTTCGTTTCACTATTTACTGATATTTAATCAGGACAGATTACACCGTCCACCACCACATGAAGCGATCTGCCTGAAAGAAAACTCGATAAGAGATGGCATAGCTGAGGTGGTAAGCCGTATGATGGTAGTTTGTGGAGGAGTCCTTTGTGCCAAACACGGTCAAATGCTTTCGATATGTCCAACGCGACAGCTAAAGATTCCCCGTGTTTTTCTAATGAAGCTTGCCATAAATGGGTGACGTAGGCAAGTAGATACGCCAATGACCTCAATATAACCTAAAAAACAACAAATGACAAAAATCTAGTGTTCTGTCCGCAATTCCGTACTCTGACTAGGGTCCCTTGATGTGAATTGACGTATTTGTCATCTTAACAGGGTACGGACAGATCAGATCCTCGTCTCCTCTCGCTCTAAAGTGTTTGTAGCCTTCATAGTTTCTTAGATTGTTGACGATGACGATTCTGTATACGAAGCACTACTTCCATCATTCGAGGCACGGTAAAAGACGTTTTAAAACGTTCGTCAGTTCTCAAAAGTGTCAAATTACATGTCAACAATAGAAAGAATGAATTTATACGGTAACAATTCACATAAAAAAGTGCCTCTAGCCAATGACGGCTAAATATCTGGACTGTCTGACGACAAGTTTATTACATGCGTCCTAGCTCTAGACTATTTTAACAAGGTTGAGAAGCACCGAAACGATTAACGAACAGACCTTCCGCTGTCACTGTGGTAGAATCACGAATGTCGAATTTGACATCTATAGGTTATGTAGATACGTTCCTTTTGAAAAATATTATATTTGAAATGAGTGAATCCAAAAAATAATTGTATACTACCAAATATTCTTCTTTATTCAGTTTCACAATTCTGTGTAGAATAAGCTGATACTTTGTCAATACTATAAAGGGTTCAGCAAAAATGTTCCAATTGACTACCATGATGACAAGAAGTTCAAAGAGCTGCAGTGTTTTACCCTTACTATTGAGGTTCAACAATTATTCATCGTCCTCCTCATTTCCCGAACTGAAATTCACAGCGAATCAACCGTCACCTGATTCAGGAAATAGTATAAGTTCTGGCAAGGTGTTCAAAGGCCAGCGACCCATTAATTCTATGGTAGCTGCAGTTTTTGATTCCTTGAAGGGTGAAAACAGTCAAATCAAGACCCCTCAAACAGATTCCAAACTTGTAGAAGCCACAACTGTAGGTGAATTGCTTACTGTAACAGATGGTAATGGAGTTTCAAGAAGGCATGCATTGAAGGTGAATATCAAGAGGTTGAATAATATGTTCATCATGTACAGTGTACAGTTTGAAGCAAAATCAATACCTATTCTTGCATTCATCAGAATAATTCATTGTCTGTACATGTATCAAATGTCTTCCAGAAATGTTTACATAATAATTATTGCTGAACATTTCATGAGTTCTGAAATACATTATAATTACCTCATTTTAGGTAGTTTCAATTCTAGCAGATTGGTCATCTACTGGTAAAGTGAAGCTGTCTGATTTCGAAACTGATCCAAGATTTCTGAGATTGTGCAGAATCTTGAGCAAACAATCATCTGCAGTAGCAAAAACTAGCAGGAACATATCTCATGGTGAGGATCTTTCCACTATATTGAATATAACTGCTGAGGATGAGGCTGCTAAAATGGTGACAGGTTTAACTTTATCACAAATGGTTAAGGTAAGTAATTAAACATATTTATTGACTATTTTATTGTATATGTATATCATTTATTGATCTTAGGAATCTTTTGAACTATCTTCTATCAATCATCTTGGCATTTATAGTATGAACTTTGATTTTAAACTATTGTCTGTAATATCAATGACATTTTGTACTATTTTACTAGTCAACATCAATGAGTTATCAAATTCATTTGGTCTCATCTATGAATTTGTCAGTTTTGTCATCATATCACATGATATTTTTGCCTTATTGATCATTCTAGAACACATGATTTTGACATGGTTTCTTGAGGGGCACACAAACTATCTGTTAGGTTACCTTTGATGAGCATTGCCCAGGCCGTCCCTCTGCCACATCTACAATATAATGACAGTTTCACCAAACGAAATTATGGAATTCTTTCTGGTTCCAACTCGGATTCCAAGAAAAACGATCCCACTAATTCTGGTTTTCTATGACAGATTTTGACAAAATACAATGTTTGCCCCTCAGCAACCTGTCAAATGACGTAATTGTGGAATGATTAATGTGGTTAATCTGACATAACAAATATTCAGTACCTTTCATCTGGTTATGTAGGCTTCTTTTTGTAGTATGGGATTTTCAGATTTTCATTTGTTTATAATATCAAACTACATCATGGTTTTATGTGCTAATAATAATAATAATGTTTACCAGCCACTTTGGTACAAAATGCACATGTGGTAAGTCATATCACAATAAAAATTGTAGGGTAAAACTGCATTTATCATGTGATGGTTTTTTTTTCACGGGAGTGAAGTTAGCCACATCCACAAAATACACCCAGAAAAATTTATCGCCGAAAATGTGTTCAGCAGTTTCACCCGATTTCAGATGGAATTTGAACGCATTTCATAGGACGACTGAAGAGGGGTGAGAGCCTGAGTCGAATTTGATAGGGAGGTGGTGAATCGATAGTTTGTCAGGCCGTCTAAGGGGGTAGAAAAGGGGTTGAAAAACAAAAAAAATCATTATCTCCGTTAATACTCGTTGTACATGGATTTTGGAGGCAGGAAACGATTCTACTGATTGTATTTGATAGAAAGGTGTTGAACTCATAGTTTGTCAGGCCGTCAAAGGGGGTAGACAAGGGGTTAAAAACAAAAAAAATCAATATCTTCGTTAATATTCGTTGTACATGAATTTTGAAGGCGGCAAACGAATCTACTAATCGAATTTGATAGGGAGGTGGTGAACTCATAGTTTGTCAGGCCGTCAAAGGGGGTGGAAACGGGGTTGAAAAACAAAAAAAAATCAATATCTTCGTTAATATTCGTTGTACATGGATTTTGAAGGTGACAAAGGAATCTACTAATCGAATTTGATAGGGAGGTGGTGAAGTCATAGTTTGTCAGGCCGTCTAAGGGGGTGGAAACGGGGTTGAAAAACAAAAAAAATCGATATCTCCGTTAATATTCGTTGTACATGGATTTTGAAGGTGACAAACGAATCTACTAATCGAATTTGATAGGGAGGTGTTGAACTCATAGTTTGTCAGGCCGTCAAAGTGGGTAGAAAAGGGGTTGAAAAACAAAAAAATTCGATATCTCCGTTAATATTCGTTGTACATGGATTTTGAAGGTGACAAACGAATCTACTAATCGAATTTGATAGGAAGGTGTTGAACTCATAGTTTGTCAGGCCGTCTAAGAGGGTAGAAAAGGGGTTGAAAAACAAAAAAAATCAATATCTTCGTTAATATTCGTTGTACATGGATTTTGGAGACAGGAAACGATTCTACTGATTGTATTTGATAGAAAAGTGTTGAACTCATAGTTTGTCAGGCCGTCTAAGGGGGTGGAAACGGGGTTGAAAAACAAAAAAAATCGATATCTCCGTTAATATTCGTTGTACATGGATTTTGAAGGTGACAAACGAATCTACTAATCGAATTTGATAGGAAGGTGTTGAACTCATAGTTTGTCAGGCCGTCTAAGGGGGTAGAAAAGGGGTTGAAAAACAAAAAAAATCAATATCTTCGTTAATATTCGTTGTACATGGATTTCGGAGGCAGGAAACGATTCTACTGATTGTATTTGATAGAAAAGTGTTGAACTCATAGTTTGTCAGGCCGTCTAAGGGGGTGGAAACGGGGTTGAAAAACAAAAAAATTCGATATCTCCGTTAATATTCGTTGTATATGGATTTTGAAGGTGACAAACGAATCTACTAATCGAATTTGATAGGAAGGTGTTGAACTCATAGTTTCTCAGGCCGTCTAAGGGGGTAGAAAAGGGGTTGAAAAACAAAAAAAATCAATATCTTCGTTAATATTCGTTGTACATGGATTTCGGAGGCAGGAAACGATTCTACTGATTGTATTTGATAGAAAAGTGTTGAACTCATAGTTTGTCAGGCCGTCTAAGGGGGTGGAAACGGGGTTGAAAAACAAAAAAATTCGATATCTCCGTTAATATTCGTTGTATATGGATTTTGAAGGTGACAAACGAATCTACTAATCGAATTTGATAGGGAGGTGGTGAACTCATAGTTTGTCAGGCCGTCAAAGGGGGTAGAAGAGGGGGTAAAAACAAAAAAAAATCAATATCTTCGTTAATATTCGTTGTACATGGATTTTGAAGGCGGCAAACGAATCTACTAATCGAATTTGATAGGAAGGTGTTGAACTCATAGTTTCTCAGGTCGTCTAAGAGGGAAGGAAAGGGGTTGAAAAAGGAAATAAATCATTATTTCCGATAATATCAGTTATCAGATAGAAATATAAAGTCTTGACAAAATGAACAGCAAGTTCCGAAAATATGAGTTATCTGAGAATTCAGATACTTTGTAATATCTGATATTGAATTGTATTCCTACTGATTCTGCTATTTCTGAACAAACACCCAAGTAATTCCTGAGTCTTCGAAAAAATATGTGGAATATATTTTTTCATCGAAAAAGATGAAATAATGTCATGTTCATAAGATTCTTTGAGTGTTATCAAGAAATAATCGATAGATTTCATTTCAAATGTCATTGATTATCAATATTGTAAGATGGTGTGAACTCACATTTTTTTACAATTGCATGTGAAATAATCTGAAAAAAATTTATAAAATTAATGACAATTTTGAAGAAATGCTTTATTAAAAAATATATTTTGTTAGAATGAACTTCAAAAAACGATCCATAACAGCTTTCAGACAAGAAATCGTATAATCTATTTTTCATGACTCATCAGACGGAAACTGCTATTCTCGAGTCGCGAAAGAGTTTACTCTGGTTAAGTTTCCGCAGATGGATCCAACCATAGATGTAGATTATGAAATACATAGATCGGCAGAACCTCCTTACAGTTCAGAAACGCCAAATTTGTCGCTATCACGATTCTTTATTAAATTGAATAATGTTCATAGCTTCCAACGTTGGAGGGGGGCTATTATGAAAGAAAAGAAACGAAAAATATTTGAAATTTTGCATCCTAAATAGATCTTTATTGATTAATTATAAAACTCAACAGATAGAACTCTATAAAAAATGGTAACACTTCGAAAATAACGTTAATTAAGTAGAGGATACACTTCCCAATGTGCAAAATGATTTTTCATGATAAAAAAAAATGAAAGGTTCTCAATCAGATTATCTAGGTTCCCGGAAAGTGTTATTATGAAAAACTCACTGATTTTGTATAAGTAAATTATAACCGGCATATTTTGTAAATTTTTGGGTACATTCATAATTCTTTTCTGATTGATTAGGTGAGGAAACTGAAATTCTACTCACAGGGAACCATTCATTCATCTTCGAGAAAAGTACACCTGACAGATGATGTATTCCCCTTCTATGTTTGAATTGTCCTATGATCTGGTAGCTCGAGGACTACCATACGCAGAGAATATTAACGAAGATATTGATTTTTTTTGTTTTTCAACCCCTTTTCTACCCCCATAGACGGCCTGACAAACTATGAGTTCACTACCTTCCTATCAAATTCGATTAGTAGATTCGTTTGCCGCATTCAAAATCCATGTACAACGATTATTAACGAAGATATTGATTTTTTTTGTTTTTCAACCCCTTTTCTACCCACTTTGACGGCCTGACAAACTATGAGTTCAACACTTTTCTATCAAATACAATCAGTAGAATCGTTTGCCGCCTTCAAAATCCATGTACAACGAATATTAACGGAGATATTGATTTTTTTTGTTTTTCAACCCCTTTTCTACCCCCTTAGACGGCCTGACAAACTATGAGTTCACCACCTTCCTATCAAATTCGATTAGTAGATTCGTTTGCCGCCTTCAAAATCCATGTACAACGAGTATTCACTGAGATAATGAGTTATTTTCGTTTTCAAACCCCTTTTCTTTCCCTTTAGACGACTTGATAAACTATCGATTCACCACCTCCCTATCATATTCGACTCAGGCTCTCACCCCTCTTCAGTCGTTCTATGAAATGCGTTCAAGTTCCATCTGAAATCGGGTGAAATTGCTGAACACATTTCCGGCGATAAATTTTTCTCGGTGTATTTTGTGGATGTGGCTAACTTCACTCCCGTTTTTTTTTCCACAATTTTTTTGGATGCTTATGTATTTTTGTCTGAAATACACGATTTTGATAATGAAAATGTGAACAAACCATTATTTATCAAGATATTTGACTATAAAGTTACAAATTTCACCTTCTTTTTCGCCTGTCTTCTGGATGGCATTTAGAACAATTTTCCCTTCTTTTTTCATCATATTGGACAATTTTTATATATGTATGACAATGTATGACACATTTTTTTAAATATAATATATTAAAAAAATCATATTATGATTCAACTATAAATATGATTTTCTTGAGATCTGTCCATATTTAGTGAAAAGAAGGATATCTCTGAAAGAATATCATTTAAAATAATGGCATGTGTAATGTCATTCCAAAGCAATCTATTGACATTTGACATCTAGTATTTTGATTGATTATTGATTAAATGGCCGTCATCTGGAATGCTTGTTCACTAAATATGAAAAATTCACCATAAAATCATATTTCCTGTTGAATTTTCTATATAAAAATGTGTCATCAGAGTACATCATGGGTACATAAAGTGTCCAATGATGAAATAAGAAGAGCAAGTAGTAGTAGAAGGCGGAAAGTTCGAACTTTTTCTTGAAATAGCTCCATAAATAGTGGTTTGTCCACATTTTCATTATCAAATTAGTGTTTTTCAGACAAAAATACATAAGTACCAAAAAATTATTCGAAAAAAAAACCCATCACATGATAAATGCAGTTTAACCAATTGTAGTAGTGAGAACATAAAAATTTTAATAAATTGCAAAACATTGCAAACATAATAACACACATACAACATCATCTAAAAAATTCTTGCTGACTATAATCACACTTCTCAATTAACAAACATTTAGTATTATCAAAAAATATTTTGTCACATTGCTTTGCTCATCCTGCCAAATCATATCATCACACAAAATGAAGCATTTCCTAACTGGTTATGCAAAAATATATTTTTCTGTGATGGGAAAAAAGTTTGAAATTTTTTTTGTTTTAAGGAGAGAAAATACCAAAAAATCAAGTAAAATGAATACAACTTCTTAACTTTTAAAAAATTATTTTATTTAGGGGTTTGGTTAGGATATCTGCAACTTTATCACTGCTTGGAATATATTTTATTTCTAAAAAACCTTTAATTTTTTCTTTGACAAAATGATATTTGATATCCACATGTTTAATTCTTTTAAGTTGTTCATGATTTGTACAGGATCAAATAGCAGATTGATTATCTTCATAGATAATAACTTTCAGCTGTTTATAAAGTCCTAACTCAACTATGAAATATCTTAACCAGCAAACTTCACTTGTACATGCACTTGAGGCTATTATTTCTGCTTCAGCAGTTGGGATAGCAACAGTGCTTTGGTTACGTGAGGTCCATGAAACGACATTGTCATAAACATAAATGAGAAAGCCACTAGTTGATATTCTGTCCGTAGTGTCACCACCCCAATCTGCAACCGCATATGCTGAAACAATTTCCTTACTGTCACTTTTAAAAACCAACTTCAACTGTAAAGTCCCTTTTATGTACACCTGCTTGAGAGATAATAATAACTTTTCAGTTGCACAGTTTTGATATCTCGATAACATACTAATATTTGAACATGAATCTGGCCTAGTTTCTAACATTGCATACATTATACAACCTATAATATGTCTGCATTTATTTTCTATTTCATAACTTTCTGACATCATATTTTAAACATTCATAATCAAAGTTATTGTCCATTGGTGTACTTACACTCTTTGATTTCAGCATACCAAATCTTCTTAAAACATTTTCCAAATACTGTTTTTGACTTGATACTATTGTTTTATTATTAAATCTTGTTCAACTAATGTTATATTTCTTATATGTATCAATATTTAATACATAATATTCATATTTACTGACTTTCATGTATTGGTACAAGTACCATTCTGAAGTTAAATTAATAATGCTTGAGTCGTCACTTCTGACAATTGACAAACCCCTCTCCTCAAGTGACACAGGACACTTGTCATAAACTAGACAGGGTTGCCACTTGATGATGATACATATTTCAAGTATATCTCTAAATACAACAACTAATATACCTAGAAAATAGTTAAGCCAACCTAAATCTTTCATCTTGACGTTTACATTCAAATTAATCTTTCAATCTCTTTTTCAGATGAACCACTGATTGAAATATCATCAACAAAAATAATGACATAAATAGTTACATTATCAGAAATTCGTACATATAGGCAGTTGTCATATTTATTTTTCTAAAATCCCTCATTCTTCATGAAATCATCAAACTTTTGATACCAATATAGAGGCGCTTTTTTAAGACCATAGATTGCTTTATTCGATTCGCAAACCATATTTTGGATATTATAACCTTCAGGCAAATACATGTAAAGATCCTCCTTCAATTCACCATGTGTAAGAAAGCATCACAGACATCCATTTGATAAACAATCCAGTTATTCTGTACACACAGAGCCAAAAATGTCCGTACAGTTGTTAACTAGTGGGCTATACACATCTTCAATAATATTTTTTTAAACCCTCTTGCTACTAAACGACACTTGAACTTACTGATGTTACCTTCCTTACCCTTTTAAATTTTGAATATCCACTTGCTATCTACGATCTCACATTTTTGAGGCTTTTCGACCAACTGCCAGGTGTTATTCACTATTAGGGCATTTATTTCTTCATCAATTGCTGTTTTCCACATACTGGCATAGTTACTTCTCATTGCTTCATCATAAGTAGTCGGCTCATCGACATCTAAGCTAAAGAAACTTAAATCATAATAATCATGTAAATTTTTAGTCACTTTTAAGACTCTAGAAGGTCGCAATCTTAGGTCTCTATCCCTCAGTAGAGTTTGGTCTAACTCTGTTTCTAGATTATCTTCTCCTTCCACAATCTGTGGTACCTCTGGTGGCTCCTCCTCCAAGTCTTCCAACTTTTCCCCATCAATATTCTCTGCACAATTCTCTAAATCAAGAGAAATAATTTTCCCTTCTGAATTTTCCATTTGTTCAAAAGTTACCTCTCTTTCAATAGCCACTGTATTTTTTTCCTTTGTAATAGACCCTGTACCCTTTAACATTATCTGAACATCCAACGAATATTCCAGATTTGCTCTTCATATCTAATTTTTTACTTTTTTCTGGAGGTATGTAAGCCCATACCTTACTGCCAAAAATTCGTTTAATCATCTTCAAATCAAAAGATCTTTTAAATAATAGTTCATAATGCGTTTTTCCTTGAACTGAGGTCATACCAGTCCTATCCAATAAGAAAACAGCAGTATTTGCAGCCTCTGCCCAAAACATTTTCGATAATTTACATTCTGCAAGCATAGCTCTCACGGACTCTACTAAAGTTCTGAATTCCCTTTCCGCTCTACTATTTTGTTGGGGAGTGTATGGCACAGTACACACATGTTTAATACCCTTATGTTTTAACAAAGTTCCAACGGAATGATTTAAAAATTCCCCACCATTATCGCTTCTAATAATTTGTATCTTCTTATTAGTCTGATTCTTGAATAACACCAGGAAATCCTTCAAGATTTCAAACACATGTGACTTATTTTTCAAAAAATGAACAAACCTGTAATTACTATTATCATCTTTCAACAAAAACATACAGTGAATTTTTAAATGAAGCTTCCTCCATGGGGCCACAGATCCACATGTATTAAATCTCCTGGTTCAGACGCCCAATTTTTTTTTAATTTAAAAGGATACCTGCATTGTTTTGCCTGAATACATGAACTACAAAATTGTTCAGATGGCTTAACTTCAACACCATTAAGGTTCAAGATATTTTTTACATATCGAAAGTTTTGATGCCCTAATCTAATGCTTTATGCCACCATTTAATATCTTGCTCATTTTTAGCAAAATGGCAATCTTCATTATTAAAATTTTCAAGCTTGGGAGACTGCTGTGTGTGTCCAGAAAAACTGACCGTTTTAATTTTAAAAAGTTTACCTGACCGTATTGCAACTGCCACTGTAATCAAAGACAAACCCTTATCTCGGGCTTTACCCTGAGAAAACAAATTAATCTTAAGATTTGAAACATAAAGAACATTATAATTATAATGTCACAGAATGAAAATTTTCACCATTAAATGCTTGTAAACAAAACTATAATTTTCACATATTTTGCCTCTTCTAGTTTTTCAAAACTATAAAATAATCCGTCATTACACATATGCTGCGAAGCACCACTGTCCACGAACCATTCCACATCTGTTTGAGAACTTACTTCACTGGAGATGGTATTAGGAGCAAAATTTCCATTCCCACTATTTGACCCATTTTTGTCTCTTTCATACTTTTTCTTCGTAGCAAAACAGTCCTTCATCAGGTGTCCCTTCCATCTACAATAGACTCACTCAATATTTCTGCACTGGCTCTTGAAATGTCCCTCTTTTCCACAAAAAAAAACATTTTGCCTTGTTTTTGTTTATATTTTCATTTGACCTTTGATATGTTCTTGACGTTTGTCCTGCAGCTGACTGGTGGCTGGATAATAGGGCAACAGATTTTCCTCCATGTTTCTCTAACTTCTCTTCTTCAATCAACAGACGGGCTGTCAAATTATTCAAGGTTTGCTTTTGAGCGCTGACACTTTCCCAGGCGGATCTAAAATGACGAAACTTTTCTGGGAGTGACATAATAATTTTTGTCATAATCATCTTCCCCGGGATATCCTCACCCATCTGCTTCAATTTTGCCTGTATGTTTGTTATTTTTGTAATAAAACCATTTACATTCTCGTTTTGAAATTT
>OU896713.1:51486017-51637185 GCA_918026855.4 Phaedon cochleariae | reverse complement strand
GCTATTGAATAAATCGTAGGTATACAGGATTACACCCAAGTGCACTTGAACTTTCCTATCTGAATATATAGGGACACCCAGTATATTATTCCATATTCAAGTATAAATCACAAATTCAACAATGCCGGGTTTGATGGGATTTTTTCAAACGACTACGAAGATATGGCGGAAAATAGAACGATTCAATAAAAAAATTATATGATTAGATTTTATTGATATAACACGATTGAAATCGAATGAAAAAAAAATTGAAACCTCAACTGCTCAATATATCGTCCATTCTGCTGCAAACATTTCCTAGCTCTTTTGATAACGTTCATTATGACCCTATATGTATCACGTTTCGATCAATTTGTGCGCATAAATTTGTGATTTTCTCTTATTTTTCTTCCATATTCACAATTGGCTACTCATAAACCTATTGTTTCGAGTAGCCTCACGAATGAAAACCAAGTGGGGTGAGGTCTGGCGACCGAGCTGGCCAGTTGCTATCACCATCGAGACAATTGGTGGTTATTAGATTTTCTCCAAACCGATGGCGAAGATAATTCTTTACGGGTCTGTAGTTATGTGCAGGACACTTATTATCATTCCGTGTTATATTAATAAAATCTAATTATATAAATTTTTTATTGAATCGTTTTATTTTTTGCTGTATCTTTGTAGTCGTTTGAAAAAATCCCATCAAACCCGGCATTGTTGAATTTATAATAATGAACTCTACTTGAATATGGAATAATATACTGGGTGCTCCTATTCAAATAAGGAAGTTGAGGTGCACTTGGATGTGACCCTGTATATCTACGATTTATTCAATAGCATATTTCGAGTGAGCATCATCACATATACTAGATAATCAATTAAATGGCCGCTTGTGAGAAGCAGTAGTTATTTCTCCAGTAAATTATCAGTATTTTGACAGTGTTAATGACCCTCAATTTAGTTGAAATCTATATCAAACTGAGCAGATTGAAATTGTTATCATTCTTACGTACTGTGCGTAAAACATTGTGTTGGCCTCAAGCTGTAAAGTGCATATAAATGATATGAAAGTGATAGTGGAATAAAGATATCTAAGTAAAAAATCAAGCAAAACCCAATCACAAAAACTGTTAACCATAACCGGATAAGGAGTTGAGCTGAAATAGTTTAGAAGGTGCTACCAGTGGCGTATCGGAAAGACTTTTACAATGTCGGGGAAGTGCTTCAAATGTAATGGAGATTGTGTTCTGAAAGACAATAAGGGGGAATTATTTGGTTATCCCTGCGACCAGTGTAAACAAATTGTTTGCAAAAATTGTGCTGGTTTATCAGCCTCTGAGGTAAGAGCTGTGGTGATTCCTACTAGGGTGATGCCCTTCTACTGTCCTCATTGCAGAGTGAACACTATTTCTTCTATTGCTCGGAAATTAAATAAGCTGGAAGAAGAAATCCAAGAAAATTCATCGAATTTTCATGGTAAATTCATTACTTTAGAACAAAGAATAATAAAGATGGAACAGATTCTAGATTCGAACAAACTTATTGAGCAAAGATTATCTAAAATTGAGGAACTTATTGAGTCGAACAAATCATTGAATCACGAAGTCAGTGAAATTAAAAAACGTGTCGAATCTCAAACTCAGTCACAAGTTGACAGTGAAGCTTTATTCGGAGAGATTCAGGATAGAGCAGATAGATCCAAGAATTTGATTGTTTATAACGTCGAAGAATCTCATTCCAAAGAATTTTCTGAGAGAATTGCATTCGACAAACAACAATGTGAAAATGTTCTAGGTATGTTGATTGCTCAAGGCGATGAAATTGAATTTAAAGCATATCGTATTGGTCAGCCCAATAATAAACCCCGTCCCATTAAAGTATGTCTTCGTGATAGCAATACTGCTCTGAGCTGTCTGAAGAATAAAAGAAAATTATTGGCCGAACATACTTCAATTCGGATAAGTGCGGATCAAACGCCAAAACAACGTGAATATTTCAAGAAGATCAAAGAAGAATATAATATGCGAATTGAAAAGGGCGAGCGCAACATTGAACTGAGATTTCACAGAGGAATTCCAGCTATTCAACAAAAAATAGTGAACAAAAAAACTAAATAATACCCCATTACAAGTATATTGTCATAATGTGGGCGGTTTAAGAACAAAGCTCAATCAACTTTCAACGGCTGTGGCTTGTTCTGATTATGACATAATAGTATTAATAGAAAGTTGGTTAAATAGTGACATATCCAATCAGGAACTCAGATTAAATAACTATAATGTTTTTCGTTGTGATCGGTCTGAATCAACGAGTGAGAAATCCAGAGGAGGAAGTATACTGATTGCCATTCACGAGCGCATAAGTTGGCAAATAAGGATAACGAGCATCTGTGTATTCTATGCAAGTATAACAAGAAGGATTTCATTATTGGCGGAGTATATCTGCCGCCCAACTCTTCTGAAGAAAAATATTTATCTCATGGTCAGGCTATAGAGGACTTACGATCTGAATATCCTCTGCTTGATTTCTATGTTTATGGAGATTTTAATTTGCCGGCAGTTACTTGGGTGAACGATAATCTAGATGCAGCTGCAGCTGGTCATCAAAACGATTGTTCTGCAATATTAGCCCAGTCCTATGCTTTTTTGAATTTCTTTCAACACATTGACATCCCTAATTCTAGAAATGTATTTTTAGATTTATTATTTTCTAATTTACAATCTGTTAATGTGAGTTTAGCAATTATGGATCCACTTTTTCCCAGCACGATACATCATGAGCCATATACTTTCAGCATTCATGCTAATAATATGGGAGTAGAGGCGCTCAAATATGTTGAGCAATATTATGATTTTACGAATGCTGATGTAGTTGGTTTAAATAATTACCTGGCGCCAATAAATTGGTCAGAATTCTTAGACACTAGCAATGTTAATGCAGCTGTTGAATCACTTTATCAAATTTTGTATTTGGCAATAAGACAATTTGTCCCTTTAAAACAATATAAGGTGTCTTCTTTTCCGAAATGGTTCGACGGGAATTTGAGGAAGTTGGTTACTCAAAAGAAAATCGTTCATAAAGAATATAAACAAACAGGCAATATGATATTTTATCAGAGATTTGTTGATCTTAGAATACAATGTAAAAACTTATCAAAAATGTGCCATGAGCAGTATTTGAATAAAATTGAAATCAACTTAGCAAACGATCCTAGTTCCTTCTGGAAATTTGTAAATAACAAAAACTCAGCTTACAATTTTCCCAAAAATATGAATTTGGAAAACGAACTCGCTAGCGATGGTGAGGCTATAACGCAGTTGTTTGCAGACTACTTTTCAACGATTTATGTGAATACTCAGAATGTTGCCCATGAAGCTGTTACAAATACTACAAACTACGACATTAAATGCTCTAACTTTTCAGTTTCTACAGTTTATGATAAGATAGTCAAAATTCCTTCGAAGCTCACTTGTGGGCCTGACGGTATACCTAATATTTTTCTTAAACAATGTATATGTTCAATTACAAATCCACTTTGTTTGATTTTCAATTTATCCCTAAACTCTGGTATTTTTCCTGACAGCTGGAAAAACAGTTTCATAATACCTATCTTCAAATCAGGTGAGAAAGAAAATATTAAAAATTATAGAGGAGTTTCGAATCAATCTGCATTACCTAAGCTTTTTGACAGCTTAGTGCATGATCAAATTAGTTTTGCATGTAGAGAAATTATTGATAATAATCAACATGGCTTCATGGCTAAACGATCCACAGTAACGAATCTATTGATTTATCAAAATGACATTATATCAACTTTAGAACGGAAAATGCAAGTGGACTCAATTTACACTGATTTCAGTAAGGCGTTTGATAGAGTAGACCATAATCTGTTATTATTCAAATTAAGTAGTTTGGGGTTTAATGATATTCTAATAAAGTGGATTGAAAGCTTTTTGAAAGGTCGCAAACAGAGGGTTAAAGTAGGATCTTATCTCTCAAATGATATTGATGTGTCATCAGGAGTTCCGCAAGGTTCACACTGTGCACCACTATTATTCAATTTATTTGTCAATGATATAGGTAGTTGCTTCACTCACAGTAAATATCTAATGTTCGCCGATGATTTGAAAATGTATGGACCTGTTAAATCATATGTAGATGTATTGAATCTCCAAAGAGACCTAAACAATTTAGTTAATTGGTGTGATCAAAATAAGCTGAATCTCAACATTGATAAATGTACGTCCATAAGTTTCTATAAAACAAATAAAAAATATGATTCTTCTTATTATATCAATAATAAGGAACTTTTATCAGTAGCGTCATTGAGAGACTTAGGGGTTGTTTTTGATGAAGGTATGACTTTTATAGAGCACATTAATAATGTATCAATAAAGTCGTCCAAGATGTTAGGATACATCCTTCGAAACTGTAAGGTTTTTTCTGTCCATACTGTCAGGAAATTGTATATGTCATTGGTGGTCTCTCACCTAGATTATGCTTCTATCATTTGGTCACCTTTCTATCAAATTCACAAATACACTTTAGAACGTACACAAAATAAATTCCTAAGATTCTGTGCTTTCAAGCTTAACGTTGTTATTGAAAATCATGATTATGCATTCATTCGTGGTGAAATGAATTTGCAGAGTTTGAAAAATCGTAGAAAAACCACTGATATTTGTTTCATTTTTATATTAGTTAATGGAATGGTTGTTTGTCCAAAGTTGTTGGAGTTGATCAATTTCAATGTTCCAAACAGAACATTAAGAAATGCTAACCTATTTAGAATGTCTCACCATGCTACTAATTATGGTCTACACTCACCTATTGAGAGAACATTGAGATTGATTAATGAAAATGGTTTGGACATATTTCATGGGTCTCTTGATAGTTTCAAAACACTGGTTAAATCTGT
The DNA here is from genome assembly GCA_918026855.4 of Phaedon cochleariae. Classification (NCBI taxonomy): domain Eukaryota; kingdom Metazoa; phylum Arthropoda; class Insecta; order Coleoptera; family Chrysomelidae; genus Phaedon; species Phaedon cochleariae. The sequence continues at coordinate 51,632,285 of OU896713.1, read as the reverse complement.
ACTTTGAAACATGGAGCTCTTTTCATAAGTTAGATTTAGACTTAAGACTAGTAAGTATTAATAATATTTATCTTTCAAAATTTTTTTTTTATGTAATGGGGTTTCCCGTGAATAAATAAAATAAAAAAAAATAAAAATAAATATACTGGGTGACCAAATTTTAAGTCATTCGATCGCGCGGTTGATTTTTTACAAGGGGGGGGCATTTCAGCTGGGACACGGTGTATATCTCTGTTATTTTTTAATATATGAGATTTGTGGTTTTCACAAACGTTGGCTACTTTGTTATGAAACTCAGGGCAAAATTGAAAAGTAAAAACTGTTTTACATAGAATCCAATGGCGTAGTCATGTTTTTAAAATAAACTGCTGTAATTTAGATATAACCCGAGTTGTTTCTCTAAATGAAACACCCTTTATTTTATTTTCATATTCAAAACATTGATGGTATGTGCATTTCGAATATATATACAGTGTCCGGAAATTATGCACAAAAAATCATACATGATAAAATAAGAAATGCATTTTATATAAATATCAAAACAATTCAAGAGACCACAATGTTGTATTTTTAGTTGGTTAATAGGATATAAAGATATATAATACAAAATATCAGTGGTGCATATTTTATTGACGCCACTAGATTTCACAATTTTAATTCAATTATGGCTAAATCAGCCCCCATGACAAAGAACACTATTGCCAAATTTCAAGAGAATCGGTGGAAGGATATTTGAGATATTCATAAAAAACCGATTTCTTTTCAAGTTTAACTGCATTTCTGGACTAACATATACAGGGTAACTCACGGTCGATGGTACGTTAGACGTTTATGGCGAACATGACATAGGATCATTCTGAAATTTTGGTTACTCACGTAGTTGCTCTTGGTCTATCGATCTACAATATTTTCAGCTCTGCGGCGTTGCCGCTTCTATCGAAAAGTAGCAACAACTTTGTTATTTTGAATGGAGCACCCTGTATTTTATTACATTTTCAGATTCTCTCTGAAGAGCTGATTTCATCGATGTATCACACTTGGAGTCTAGCGGAAATGATTACAGAGATATAGGGTGTGAAAAATAGACATTTTTCAACTTTAGGAATTTTTTTTGTCGAAACTATTCATTATTGGTCAAAACGGCTCACATGTCCCTATCTCAACTTTTGATGAACTATCTACTGACATTTAATTGAAACAAATACAGGGTCGTGCAGAATTCAGAATCTTGATCACCCGGTATATGTCGCAATTAAATATCAGAAGATAGTTAATCAAAAGTTGAGATAGAGACATGTAATCCGTTTTGACCAATAATGAATAGTTTCGACAAAAAAAATTCCTAGTTGAAAAATGACAATTTTTCACACCCTATATCTCTGTAATCATTTCCGCTAGACCCCAAGTGTGATACATTGATGAAATCAGCTCTTCAGAGAGAATCTGAAAATGCAATGACATACAGGGTGTTCCATTTGAAATAACAAAGTTGTTGCTACTTTTCGATAGAAGCGGCAACGCCGCAGAGCTGAAAATATTTTAGATCCATAGACCAAGAGCAACTACGTGAGCAACCAAAATTTCAGAATGATCCTATGTCCCGTTTTCCATAAACGTCTAACGTACCATCGACCGTGAGTTACCCTGTATATGAAATAAATTTCATGTTTTCTCATGCAGAATCACCCCCTTGATTTTTTGCACATAATTACCGGACTCCCTGTGTATATAATACATATGACATTCTCAGTATTAACCTTGAATATAGAAAATTTACAATTTTTTAGTATATTTCTTATTATAAATATGTGGCAATATTTTCCATATCACAAATTTTCATGTTTTCCTTATTCTTGACACAGTGTTTCCTCACACACTAGTATCAATTTTACCAACATTCAATATTTACCAATGTTCACTATTTTTATTGACTATGAAAGCTGTGGACCTAATTAGAATTTGGCTATGAAAAAAAAGCAAGTGCAGAATGTTTTATAATTCATGTCACTGAACTAAATGACACCCTGCACCCTGTCCATGCAATGATCTCATATTTACCTGGTATTAAAGGCGATATAATATAAATGTATAATGTTAACAATATCACCTTGTGATTACAGGCCTAGAAGCCTAGAAGGAGAGAGAAAAATCTTGATTCATTCAATTGGTTTTTCATCTATAGCACATCCACATTGAAAAATAATAGCATAAAAATGTCAGCTCAGGGGTGCCAAGAAAAAATAACCAATTCCAATTTCGAATCAGAACAGTTCAAACTTTTCACAAGCAATTAGAGAAATTCTAGGGAAAGGCTAGGGGAAAGGTGAAACTCCATTTATCATGTGATGGGTTTTTTTGGAAAAATTTTTTTGGTACTTATGTATTTTTGTCTGAAAAACTTGAATTTGATAATGAAAATGTGAACAAACCACTATTTATTGAGATATTTCAAGAAAAAGTTAAAAATTTTGCCTTCTTTCTCCCCTTGTGTTGGATGCATTCACAGCTACTTGCTCTTCTTATTTTCTCATTGGACACTCATATACTCATGATTTACTTCAATGGCACATTTTTATATAGAAAATTCAACAGGAAATATGATTTTTATGATGAGTTTTTCATATTTAGTTGATTAAGATACCAGATGATGGCCATTTAATCAATAGTCAATCCAAATACTAGATGTCAAATGTCAATAGATTGCTTTGGAATGACATTACACAGGCCATCATTTTAAATGGTATTCTTTCCTTTTCACAAATATGAATAAATCTCAAGAAAATCATATTTCTAGTTCACTCATATAAAAAAAATGGCTCATACATTGTGATATATATAAATTATCCAATGATGAAAAAAGAAGGGCAAATTGTTTTAAATCATTCAGAAGACAGGTGAAAAATAAGGTGAAATTTGTAACTTTAATATATTGATAAATAATGGTTTGTTCACATTTTCATCATCAAATTCCTGTTTTTGCATTGCTTGATAAATGCAGTTTTACCATCCAGAATTTCTAGTTATGTGTATGTAAGGTGGTTATAAATTGATAGCCACCTTATGTGTATGTAAAACACACTTACCTATCAACATTTGATAATAAGGGTGAAACAAATTTGCTGTTGATATTCCTTCTGGACCCCAGTTTTCTCTTTTGGCCAACACTGCTTGATTGTAATTGTAAACTATTTTGCTGAGCCTGACAGCTTCCATATTTTTTAATGTTTTGTATTTGTAGCTCATCCCTGGCAGTCTTAAAACATGTAGAAAAGTTTTTGTTAGCTGCACTGTCCTCAGTTACTTTTTGGTTATGAAATTCCCTAGATGAACTTTGCCATTTTGATTCATTTTTTGAAGCATTATTTGATGGAGTCTGAAAAATAAAATTTTTGCATTCATAGTTTTCACAGAGTATATTTTTCTGTAACAATTACCACATTTCTTTTTGTCCTGAAAGCTTGGCAGAATTCTTGGAATTCAATGTTACCAAAGTCTTCTGAAGTGGTGCAGTTATTTTTGCCAGAACAAGGCAGTGGTTTCAATAAAGAATTTGGATTTATTTTACCTAAATTTGAATTCAGATTGATTGGATCTATTCTTGACTTCCCAATAAGGGATCTCAACTGAGACTCATATATATTTTCTCCATTTCCATTCACAGTGGCTGAGTATGTTTTCAGTCTTGATTCCAATAAATAACAGGTATTTGAATTGTCCAAACTAGAAAAGTTTATGTAATTATTTCAAATGTCCAACATATTATAAGGTATTTGAACTGTTTTCTTATTACATTGCAAATGAGGATTTCAAAGTTTGAGCCAAACATTTCCTTTGGATTTCAGCACTTTCAATAGGATCATCTGCATTATCTTGAAACAACACTTGGTGGTAAGCAGCTAAATTGAAATCTTCGAAGGAATTCATTTTTCTCAGTTTGTTTCCATATAACGATTCCAACTCTTTTATTCGTCTGAGAATTTAGAGATATAATAAATAAAAAAAATTTTAAATTCAGAGATTAAAAATTTCAAACATAACCAACAAAAAATTATGTCATCCGTCATAGCACAAAACAAAACCACAGAATTCACAAAACACAAAAGTGACGAGTGCTTGTAGACAGCTTCCTCACATTACATCCAATATTTTGGCTTCCAACATATACGGAGGGTAAACGTCAGTAAACGTATCGTTCATTCCTTTGTCCTTTCTGCATAACAACGGACACTACTTTTTTTAAATCAATTCAACTCGGCCTATACACAGATTAACAAAAGGTTTGTTAATCTGTGGCCTATATCACCTGAATGAACCTTCTTCCTAGAAGATTTTTTTTTTCGTACTACTTGAGACTTGAGAGAACAAAAGAGACTACTTGTTTTAAGGAATCTAACCTTACTGGGTCTAAACGTTGATTGATATATTACGCTTACGCTGGGTAAGCGTAATATATCAATCAACGGTCTAAATCAACCTTCTTAGTAGAACATATATTCGGGAAATTTCTTGAGTGAACAAAATGTTTTGTTAAAAAACAATTGTCCCTCGCAGTGATTGAACCCTGGGGTCCCTGGGTTGCAGGCGTGGCATTGAAATTCAATGAGTATATACACATATAATGGGAGCTATCTAAACAATCCTCCACCCCATGTATTTTGGAGTCGACTGATGTAAGCCAGAGGGGTAAATGTGTTCCATCTGAACCAGTCTTCTTTCAAACAGAATAATCGCTTGAAAATACTTACTTAGATTAGGTACTTCTCGTATGTACTGCTACCAATTCTAATGGTACTTTTGAAGCAGAATGTTGAAATTAAGTTGATTTGAAAAGATAATAATTATAAACAGATGCTAGTGCGTAAGATATTCCTTGATGTTTGTCAGTCTCAGAATAGTGTCAAATGGTAACTGTACGCCCGTTACTAGGACAAAATTATTTCTTTTCCAATAGGCGGTGATTACTTATGAATTTTGCTAGTTATTTACATGAAAATGAAATCAAACAGCGTAAAGACTATTCGCAGAGTTGGTATTGAACGATATTCGTAAATTTTTCTTGAGTAAACTCTTAGTTTTATTATTTTATTACTACCCAAATTGACATTTTTTCAACTTTCTGTTTATGAGTTGAAATAGTTTTGAGACTGACGAACAGAAAATATCTGACGCACTATAGCATTCATTTATAATTTTTATCGTTTCAAATCAACATAACACATAAACATAAAACATAATTTCAATTTCAACATTCTGCTTCAAAATTTCAACCCTTAAAATTGGTAGCAGTAAATACAAGAAGTACCTAGTCTGAGACAACTTTTTCGAGCGATTATTCAACTAGTAGATACAAAAAATAATAATCACAATTTAAATAATCTTCAAATTGACATATTTTCAACTCTATGTGAATAAGTGTTATGATGAGAATTGTTGGCGGGAATACAAAGAGTATCAAACTCCATTAAGTTTTTCCTCCTCTACCCGATTTCTCTGATGAACTTTGTTAGTTATTAAATACAGTGTTTTTTTATATTTCGAATGATTGTGAATTTTTCCTGAAGCCGAACCTGGATTTCCATTCCGTCCAAAGTATAAGCTCCATACCAAATTTGAGGAATATATACTGGGTAGTTTAATACTTATGGACGAGTGAATAATTATTCCAAATCGATAAATCACCCTGTATCTCCATGATAGGGACTATAAGACTCATCAAATATGGCATTCAGATCCACATTGGCGACCTCTATTTAGTTATGAGCATCTCACCATTGACCATCTGCGGCTGACGTCAAAACGTTGAAGGTCGAACGCTTGGAGGGAAAACAAACCGTGTGGAGGCATTCTGTTCATAAGTTTATAATTATTTTTGCTTAGTGTTTGTTATTTGTATTGTGATAGTCGTGTTGAAGTTCTACTACAGATATAATTTATACATATTGAATTTGATGTATTTATCTGTGATCCAAATCTGCTGATTTTAAAGGGCCTATATCATTTACATCTACAGATTCTAACCGGATAATATGCCGAATTTTTGTATGGTAATGAATTGCGGCAGTACTGAAATGAGAGACAGTGTCAGATTCTTTAGGATTCCCTCAGTTCTAGACAATAACAGAAGAGAAAACAGCCTAGCCAATTGGGTGGAGAGCACTACCCCTTTTTTTTTAGAATCTTTTATTGTTTGCAAAACTTGTACAATCCCTTGTTGGTTTAATCTAGCATCTTCTTTATGTGCTTCCAATTGTGATTTGCTTGAACATGGTTTTGTGAAATCAATGTCAAAAACTTTGCTGGGCGCATAAGGTTTACTACTTGGAGCTAATAAGCTTTCACATCTGTAACAGATTTTTATTCCACAGATGATGTTGGACGAACCAAATTATCAATGGAGGCATTTTTGATTTAGTTTCTGTGAATGCAGAACCTACAAAAATAATAATTACACAGTTAATATGAAAAATAAATAATTGTGTGTTAACTTTCCCTTTCCCAAACCAAGATGCTTTCAGTTGCTCCATACTGAATGCACTTCTTGCAAATACTAGATAATTTACAATAACTGGATACAAAACTGGTGGCAAATCATCAATTTTCGTGGAATAATTGTTTATGCAATATGAATACTCATATCCTATGCATGCAATTTTTTCCGTATATCTTTTAGTATTTATTTTGTCCAAGCTTTTATATTGCTCACTTAATGTACTCATCTTAATCCTTCCATAAAACAGTAACAGCACTTCGAAACGCTTTCAAGACACAAGATTAGACTTCCTCACACTTAAACACAATTTCAATGAGAATGTAATGAGGCCAAATTTTTTGTTTACCCTCCAGACGAGATGGACACGCCCACTTGGTAACGTGCCACAGCAGATGGTCAATTGAAATATTTCGCGGTCAATTGAAATATTTCCCGGTGAATTGAAATATTTCCCTTTACCTGTAAAATACCCCGTATATCATCGGTGTTCCTGCAAATTGCACTATGCCGTATGACAGGAAACAAAAACAGCGTACATACAAAGCACTGAAACAAAACACTGAAATCGGAGATATCATATTATTAAAAAACACAGAGGAATTATATTAGATACCTACCTATATCTTAATTTATTTCCTCTTTTATAAATAATCACAAATAACAGAAAAATCTGATTAACAACAAAAGAATTCATCTATGCAACAATATCTTTTAACTTTGCTTCTAAATACTGCACCCGATGTATCAACTTATCTCTGGGTTTGAATTCGGTGTATGGAATTGTCACTATCCTGTAGCCCTGAGCTTGGAGCAAGTTAGCGGCAAATGCGTTGACCCCCGTCGGTTCGGCTCTACCTCGGCACATGTCATGGTAATCATATACCATAATTGCTACCCTGTAAAAAAAATGAAAATGTTGACCTGATACGACCCATAGAAATCTATAGTAACCTAACCTAACCTAACCTGACCTGATACGACCCATGGGTTGCGTGCAAGAACTGTCAGATGACCGACGCTGGAGGCAAAACATTGAGACACAACGTCACTTTTCTTATTTGTTTACAAGTGATCGAAATAGTTTTCCACGATTATTTTGGCATATGAATCGTATTTTTCCGCTATTCATCAATTCGCTCATGCCATCACATTGTGCTGTTGTAAAATGCACAAAAACTGCAGCGGAAGATGAAGGAATCCGGATGGTACATTATGATTTAAAACTAAGTACCTACTATAGTCACTCACATATAGTTTTCATTTCTGAAATTTGGTTATTTCTCTGATTTCTCATCGGAATTCCTTCTGCAATAAGAGCTAATAGTACTATACCTGAAATTTCTAGAAAAATGCAAGAAGATTGGATTCATGCAATCAACCGGGAGGACTGGTCTGACATGCTGAGGATCGTGTGTGTTGTAGACATTTTCAATCTATTAGCAGTATTAGCTTGTATTGCAGAAGTGGCAGAAGGCAGAAGAAATATTAATAAGGAATGACAACATTTCATAATGATAACTATGTGAGATTACTATTTACCTGAAAAATCATATTCTTTAGTCTCTTGCTGCATTTTTTGTGCAATGTACAACAGCACAATGCGAAGGCATGCTCGAATTAATGAATAGCGCAAAAAACACGATTCGTATGCCAAAATATTGTGAAAAACTATTTCAACCTTTTGATTCCTCTGTAAACAAATGAAAAAGTGAGGTTGTGTTTCAATATTTTGCCTCCAGGGTCGGTCATCGTGCACGCGACCTATAGAAATCTATAGTAATGGGTTAGCAGACCCATTTTAATACAGGGATGTTCAAAAACAGTTGACAGTTCTAGGATAGGCTGCAAAATAAGTCGGGTTTGCTCAAGTGAAAAAGTATCGTAACGTATGAAGAAGTCAACGTGACAACGTTGCATCCCGGAAGGTACGACAAGTAGTGCTCCAGCACTCGCTCCACGATGATGCAGGAACAAAGTCACGAGTAGAGTCCCTGTATGTACCTTAGACAAGAGTACGGACACAAAACTGACAGAAATTTGGTTTCATTTGGTTTGCCCACCTGACAATGTGACGAAACACCATAGTCGTCCCGCCCGTTTTTTTTAATTATTTCGAATTTCTGTCACTGTCACTCCGAAATTTATGACTGCCAAAATTTAGCAATTTAAATTATTTCAATGTCCTGCTGCGTACATTATTACGATAATTCATTGGAAAAGGGATATGCCAGTTATTCAATTTTTCGAATGATCCTTTAAAGATAATATGTCATGGGAGAATGCAATGAAACATCCAGAATGGAAAATTAATTTCAAGAAATCCCCAAAATGTGAGGTAAATATTCAAATTTACTTGTAAAAACAGTTCAAAGAAGATGAATTTTAGGCCCATTTTGATAGAGATTCTTTCGAGCTGATGGATTTCAAATTGAAAGAGTCTGCTGTGCCGTCAATTTATAAAATACAGACGTTCAAAAAAAGAGTTTTTTTGTCATCGTATTGGGAATTACTTAATGCATCGCATCGATCGCATAAAAAGAAAATGAGAATGAAATGATGCGGAAGAAATTGAAAGTTTGAAATCAAAACTAGAAGATTTAGAGAAATTGCATTGTGCCCAATGTTAGATAAATATAAAAATCAATGTATTATGATGCATATAGATAATAGGTATATATAATTGTTGTTTTGATTTTGTCACATTTATTTCTGCTGAGTGTTATCAAATTGAGAGAATCGGAGAAAATTATATTGAAACAATTATGTATCTTCTATTTTTTTATGTCCCAACAGAACACAACTATATTTGCTTGGCTATGTGATACCACGTAGAACACTTGAATTATCTTTCTTATATCTAATGAAATGAAGAAATATATGATGACGAGAACTTGCAATAGCCATCTCAGGAATTGATTATGAAAATTATCGATTCGAAATTTGGATACCCTGTTGTTCATTATTTGAAAATCAAATAGTTATTCTAGTTAAAATTGCCCTATTTCTCACTTCTACCTACGGCTATGAACGGTTTGACAAATAATCTAACCCTCAAAATTGTTTCTGACAATCATTGATACTAGGGGAATTGAAAAGACAGAGCTCGATATATATGTCTTATTCCTTTATTCAATCATCAATGCATTTTTCGAAAACAGAAAAGGACAGAAATATAGCTGTGTCCGGACTCTTGTCTAAGTTATATACAGGGACTCTAGTCACGAGTACTTCAGTTCGTCGTTAGATGCTCGCGGAGGTCGCGCCCTCGAAGTTGAGAGAATATTTTTCAATTATACACTGATTAAAATCATCATTTTCTGTGAAATGCAGAAAAAATTCATGAATTACATTTGAAACCAAGCAATAATGATTCAAGATACTCTACTGAAGAGTTCAAACTCGAAAAATATAATTACTACTAAACTTTCGATAAAATTTATGGAAGATTGAATGTAAACAAACATTCAATTGCATTCAACGTACTCTCCATTGGTTACTTGAATATCCGCAAGAGGGCGTATCGCTTATTTTGAATCGCCTATAATCACACTAGTGCGGCAAGGACTAGAACGAACGAGATTAATAGTAATAAGTGAAAAACAATCCGCGATATTATAGTGTTCTGACTACCCAACATCGGCATTCCAAGTCTGTTCAAAAAGGGGCGAACAAGGTCACGAGAACTTTAGTTCGTCTTAGATGCTCGAGGATGTCGCGCCTCATTTTCTTAATTTTTATTTTTTCGTATATTTCCATATTGTCTATGAATATCGTTCTGAAACTTTCTAGGCTCACTAAAAGGACTATTATGCATAAGAAAAATTTCATTCCATTTTGATTCACACACTGCATGTTGCATTTTCGGAGTACTGCTGATCGAAAAATTGATAGAACTTTGTCTGAGTGCGCCACTGAACAGTTCTCAATGTTTTTTATTTTCTCATTCAATACCACACTTTCTGCCCTCCTGAATGTTTGTGATATTTCTATTGGTTTGCAAGTTAATTGACGAAATTCAATTTGATGCAAATATTTAATAGGCGAGAACACAATAGCACGAATTCAGTTCAAATGTGCATAATAAATAAATATAACATTGAAATAATGTGTACCAGTAGTTTTTTCAACAATAAATGCTGTCATTATCCAAAGAACGCGTTTGCAAAACCATACAAATTTGTGGACCATTCAAAAAACCAATAATGGCGGATACGTGATGACGTAACAAGTATTGGCGTGCATTTGGCAACGCTGTACTGTACCTTCAAAATAATATTCTACATATTTCCTAACCTAAGAAACCGAACTCCTAAACATCAAAACATCAGAGTTTTTCTTTGATTTTTCATTTGCTTAATATTTTCTTGTGTAATCAAAATATTCAAATCATTGTGACTATTATTGTGACATAGTCTGATGGTTCATGTTTATTGATTGGAGATATGAAGCCAGTATTCGAAAAAGCAATCACAATCTTCCAGTAGTTGATTCAACTATGGTTTTTGAATTCTGCAAGTTAAAAAAAACTGGCATGAGCTGTTTCATAAAGGTGAAGATTAGTCCAGAACATAAAGTTCGTCCTAAACCATAAAGGGTTGAGGCTGAGGTTCATGAAGCTGAAGAAACTGTAGTCTGGATTGTGCAGTTTCAAAAGGTAAAAGGTACATAAATTCTTGACTTTTTTATAAACTATATTCTTTTATATTCTTAGGTAGATGTAAACACAGTGTGGCTTTCTTATTATGGTTACATGGAAGATCAGAAGAACCCTCTGTACCTTCTATGGAGTGTTACTGAAAAGTGTCCAACTCAGTGTCCAAACTACCAAATTTTTGAGCTTCCTATCAACATTCATGCCACTTGTAGAATTAGCACCAAAACAAGTTCCTACCCTCCCAGTGGTTCCATCAAAATTTCTTGAAGTAGTTTTTCAAGTAGATGGAAAACATGGATGCCAAGGATAACTGTTTTTGAAAGAGTTTGATTCTGATTCATAAGCTAATTATTTTGTCCAGAAAACATTCATCCAATTTGTCTCCTAGGGGATTCCAAGACTTCATTCATCAGAATATCAGTGACAGTGATTGTGAATTGGTGCAAGATATAAAAGTGAATCAAAACGAATCATCATTATCAGCATGGTTTGAAGTTTGCTATGGAAGAATTACTGCTTCAAAGTGCACAAAGTGCAAGACATTCGAAGGTACATTATATGAGCAGGAGAATTTTGAGAATAATGGTAGTTTTCAGTTACTTGAAGTGTGATATGACCCTATATTCCTTTAGAAAATTATAAAAGATGCTGAAAATTTGTGGCAAACTGTTAATTCCACCCATTTAATAAAATTATAAAATAACAGTACTACAGTAGTTTTTTTCTTCTCTTATTTCAAAATTGGACTTATTTAGAGCTCACCAGTGTCTTATAAATAACATATTTCATCATACACAACTTCGAAATCCCTTCTCATATTGATCATACACTATATCTTCACAAACTGGAGATGGTAGGTATATGAAATTCATGTTTACTTCTTGTCGAACAACCTAGTTCATTCATATTTTATTGTCAGTGGAATATTGGTAAGAAAGATGAATACCTATCATAACACCAAAAAAGTAATGAAAGTAGTAAGAAAAAAATCCAGTAAGTATAAACCAAGAGAGCACTGGCATATCTAGAAATGATGGAAGATGCAACATCAATTCTCAATGCAAAAAAACAAAATCATACAAGCCAAAATTACTAGATAGGTATTGCCACTATTTCATGTAGGGAAAATTTGTCAAAAATGTAAAGGAATAGGTCTCGGAATATGTAGTACACAAAAATTATCAAAATGAAGCAAGAATGCTCAAGAATGTTGGTTGAAATTTTCATTTATTGTCCACTTTATGCAGTAGATATAATTAGAACAGTTAAATATTAATAGATATATTTCATTTCTAGAATGAATATAGATGTAGAACATGGAAATATTATATCAATATCTTGTCCAGATCATCCAGTTTTCAAGAAAACAAATAAACTTAATCATGATGGTAAAAATCACAAACATATTTGTATATCAATCAGCAACAGTCCTGAGTCATTTTATCACAATATGTTATGGGACTGTCAATTTGGTTCTGGTTCATAGTATTTGATGTCAGTCTCTTCCATGACAGGTTACTTTTCAGGTTCTTCAAGAAAACTTTCTTCAACTGAAACACTCACTGGTACTTCCAAGAATTTTCCTCAAGGAGAGTCAATATGATTTGAGGAAAGTTCCATTTTATCTCATCTCCCAAATTCTCAAGGGATTATTGAGATCTCCTTTTCCGTGCTGAAGATGAAAGTTAGGATTTTGATGGGTCTTTTCTCAGTATTGGACGTTTAATGAATATGGAATCACATCTTCAGGCATATAAACTCTAGATCCAATGAGTTTTAATTCCACCCAGTTCAACATGTCATATTCAAGCTAGAACAAAATGAGTATGATCAATCCATATTGAAGAAAAAATTCTACTCACATCAAAACGATCCTCACAGCAAAATATATCATTTGATTCCAGGTATGGTTTATCCATATACTTTGTTCAGTGTTGATTAAGCAGGATGGAACCAAGTTTGTGGCATTTCCTTACAGCCACTGCCATCCCAGGAATGTGAATAAACGTTGATGAGAAAAAATAAATAATTCGATGGCACGAATAAAAATAATATTGGCCGACAAAAATAAATAAACAATAAAATAAAATAACAACTGACAGTAGTGACAGATGAACGAATTGTCAACTGTCCACACAGTCAACAGTCCAGAAGATATCAAGCGACGTTGCCGGATCACCGTCTAATACTTGTCACGTCACATTAACGCGCGATATTCCAGCTCGTTTGAACGGGATCAATACTTTGCAAATTTTTTGTGGAAAAACTACTTCGAATAAAAATCTGAAAAAAATACCTGAGACTTTTATCGTCATACTAAAGGCCATGGTATTTTTTCCAGAAATTCGTGTTCTCGCCTATTATTGTAGGTTCATACCTAATTTTCATATGAAATCATCCATCATATCAGTGATATTCAATATGTGGCACATATTTCTCCACGAATTCAAGACAGGGTGTTGCATAACAGAAAAAAATAAAAAATCAATTCCGACGCCCTGTAGCGGCTGGTCGGAGCGTTTTGGTGTGGATGTGGGTTTGGTTCGGTCATCGCACTTTAATCTCGAGAGTCTGTGGTATCATTTTGTGCAGACCTTTCGGAGACATCCTGTACAATGACTTGACTCATTTGTATTCTCAATACATTCAAAAGACCAATGAACTATATATCTATCTATCTATATCAAAGTAGGCCACGCACGACAGTAAAGGCATCCGTTTTCCAAAATACAAGATGTTTAATAATTTTCAACACATTTTTGACGATTATGTCGAAACTACTAGCAACATTGTGATGAAATTTCGTATGGATAGGTTCTGGCAGCTGACACATCCCATGAATTCATTTTCATATCTGACTCTTATAGCGGGCGCTAGTTCCACGGTTCGTCCCGAGTAATTTTGAACATAACTTTTTGGAGGTTCGATTTTTCGATATAAATTTGATATGAACTCGTGCATCATTCGAATTAATACCAAAAAGGTACTCTTGGTAAAACTTGATATTGTCTACCGTTTGCGGAATATTTCGATTTAAAAATGATGAAGGATAACTGGTAGACAGTATCGTTTCAACAAGAGTACCTTTTTGGTATTAAATCGAATGATATACGAGTTAACATGAAATTTGGACTGAAAAATTTAACCTCAAAGAAGTTATGTTTAAAATTACTCGGTACGAACAAAATTTCATCACAATGTTGCCAGTAGATTCGACATAACCGTACAAAATGTGTAAAAAACTATCTTTTTCAACACCTTGTACCTTGAAAACGGATAACGTTACGACACTTTCACTGAGCAAAGCCAACTTATTTTGCAGTGTTCTACCTACCCTAGCAAAATGGTCGCCTTTTATGTATTTATATTATGACTAGCTGACCCGGCAAACGTTGTTTTGCCATAACATTATTTCTAGAAAAAATGTTTTTACATAAATATTTATCAATATTTTATTTATACTTCTTTTTAGTTCGGCTATCCACGAAAACGGGATTCTTTAGTTTTTCAAACTATTCTACTCATCTTCTACTTCTTTTTAGTTCGGCACTCTATATCTCTTCATATTTTCATTTATTTACTACTCACTTCTTTTTAGTTTGGCTATAAACATATATGTTTCTAGGGAATAATAAAGATTATTATTATTATCTATAAAAACGTGTTTCATTAGTTTTTCAAACTACAATTCATTATGATAGCTGATGCTGATACCTGGCACACGTTGTTTTGCTATATAGAATCTCTTCTAGAAAATATTATTTTTCAGTTAAATATTCATCAACACACTTTTATTATTTTGTTTTGAACTTCAATTTCCTACTTCTATTCAGTTCGGCCCCGAATTTGGCTATCTATGAAAGCGTGTTTCATTAAAGTATTTCAAACTACTATTTATTACAAAGCTCTCACCATATTGGATCCGCCATCTTGAATTTCCAAATTTTAAAGAATTAAATAATAATCTCCGACCCCGAAAACCCCCAGATACAGATTTTGAATAGAATCGAATCATAATTACAAAACTCGTCCGCCATTTGGATCCTCCATCTTCAATTTCCTAATTTTGGTGAAAGAATCATAATCTCCGATCCGAAAATCACTCAGATACAAATTTTGAATGGAATCAGATCATAGTTATAAAACTCGTCCGCCATATTGCATCCGCCATCTTGAATTTCCAAATATTGACAAAAGAATCATTATCTCCGACCCAGAAAACCACCCGATACCAATTTTGAATAGAATCTGAACATAATTACAAAACTCGTCCGCCATATTGGATCCGTCATTTTGAATTTCCCCGTTTTGACAAATGATTCATATTTCCGACCTTTAAAACCTCCAGATACCAATTTTGAATAGAATCTGACCATAATTACAAAACTCGTCCGCCATATTGGATCCGCCATTTTGAATTCCCAAATTTTGAGGAACGAACCATAATCTCCGACCCCGAAAACCCTAAGAACCAATTTTGAATAGAATGGGCGTGTACACCTTGGTAGAACTTTCAACTCAAACCATGTTTATAATGATCCTTTCATACATAAATAATGATTGACGACATAATTCGATCGAAAATTTTACTGGAATGTTCAATTTTTCGACATAAATATTAGTACCATCTGAAAACGGACCCCTCTTATGATGTGGAAACCTCATCTCGCCATACTTAAAAGAAAATACCAAACGCCGGACGGAGACTGAGGCAACTGATATATTAATTCTTTCAACTGTGATCTCGCCCTAATTCACTCTGCCAGAAATCATGTATCATTCATCTCTGTCTGGAATAGTCCTGTTTCAGTATTAGGGTTTTGACGTCACATAATCGCCTCGTTTTCAGAGGTCCGAAAAATCGGGGATTTCAATAATTTTTTATAAAACGTAGGGAGCTCACAGCGATAAACGTTTGCGGTGGTGAGCTAGTTTTGGTGAGTTCTATCGAATTATGGAATAAAAAAGTTTTGTGATATAAGCCCATTGGTTCATAATTACAAAACTTGTCCGCCATATTGGATCCGCCATTTTGAATTTCCTTATTTTGATGAAAAATCATAATCTCTGACCTCGAAAACTCCCAGATACCAATTTTGAATGGAATCTGACCATAATTACAAAACTCGTCCGCCATATTGGATCCGCCATATTGAATCTCCAAAATGTGACCGGGACAGGAAAATTTCATATATTAGATTTTTAAGGAATAAAAATGAGAAAAGCCAAACAACTCCAGAAGATGCTAACATTGTAAGCGAAATACGTATCGAGGCGTTGAACAATCGACTTGGTTAGTGGTAAGCAAGTGTAGTGCGTAAACGAAATATGTTTGTATAGTCGATTTTGTTCGATCCAGATAAGAAAAGAATGCTTTATAAACTATTTCAAGATCTTACCTTCTTGCGTCCGTGTTCAATTCAATTTGTTCTAAGGGGAGGGGACTGCACTTCTTGTCTAGTAAACATTCGGCATCTGCATAAAATTGAAATCACTTGAAATATATTGCAACATTCGTAAAATTGAAAGGTCATAATAGTAAATCAGATAGTTCATAAAATTAAATTGATTAAATCAATCTGATTTTTCTGTGACGGGAAAAAAAATTTATTTTTTCTGTGACGGGAAAAAAGTTTGGCATTTCATCTCTGTTGGCAGGTTATAAAATGTCACTTTTCATAAATTACTTTTTTCCCGTGGGAAAAAAGTGAGTACTTTTTTCCCGGATATATATCACATATATATACTCTGTTAATGGCTTTTGTTGTGCTATAGTTCCAAAAAATGAGTCAATAATACCGTCTCCGAGAAAGAACTGCAAGTCCTTTTATCTTCCATTCGACTTCGCGGTTTCGTATATTACTAAACAACTACTGAATTCGCAATTTTTCAAAATCAAATCACAGAATTGAACTGACAGAAGTGACATCAGATATTTGATTACTTCAAAAGAATGATAAAGATGCCTATAAAACGCAGGTGTCCCTACTGTTGAAAACTTGAAATTTCACGTCGATAATTTTCAGATTTCGAAATAATGTAATATCTTCTCAATATTGATTCGTCCTTCCTTCTGTCACAGAAAAAAATAGTGTATTATACACGGGAAAAATATTAGATTTTAGCTCACGGTTTTTTGTCTCCCTCCGCTACGCGTCGGGAGACAACACAACCTGGAGCTAAAATCTACTACTTTTTTCCCTTGTATAATAAATAACTAATTTAATCTCTGTTGACAGGTTACAAAATGTCACTTTTCATTAATTACTTTTTTGCCAGTTCCGGAATATAACCCAATAACACCGTATCCGTGAAAGAACTGATAGTCCTTTTTATCTTCTATTCACATATTCAATTACTTCAAAAAGTTTCCATAGCAACAATAAAGATGCCTACAAAAAGATGCCTGCAAACAAAGGTGTACTACCAATTAAAAACTTCAAATTTCACATGGATAATTTTCTGATTTCATTATAATGTAATATCTTCTCAATATTGAATCATTGTTCAACCAGTTCATTCATTTACATGTCAATTTGAAAATGATGAACTGATAACTGGTAGTCCTGCTTATGAAGAAATGAAGCTAATTTTTCAGTTGATGAACCGAAATGGGTTAAAGTTCTATAATTGTATTTTTTTTTTTGATGGTAGGATAAACTTCTTGAATTTCTTTATTACGGAGTTTTTTAGAAAGAATTCTGTCTATCAAATTAGCGTTGTATCCGTTGTTGACTGCAATCTGTTTTATGATATTGAGTTCTTTATTGAAATTCACTTCTGAAAGAGGGACATTCACTAGCCTGTGTATTTTCTTTCATCTCTTGAAGCGCACGAAAGGATTTTCCTATAATGTTCGTGGAACATCGTGCGTACCTAGGGGGGATAGGGAGAGAGGTAGGTATTAGAATTTACTATTATATGCTGCAATTTTTTGTTGACAAGGATGCGTTGAATTATTATGAATAGTGATATCAGTGTGGAAAAGTTTATCGGAAATAGAATGATTCATAATAATTCAACACACCCTTATCAACATAAAATTGCGGCACATTGTTTGATACACAGGCTGGTGAATGCCCCCTTTTCAGAAGGATGCAGGATGCATCAGATCAGAAATTATTTATTTGCAAATGAACCTCGAGACTAATCAAAAATTTACACGATACAAAAAATATTTCTGAAGGGAATATCTTCCTGAAAAATAAAACTGGAAGTTTCCAGTCTGACCTCTGGAAAGTTATCACCAAATTTGTACGGCAACATGGTTGTTTGAAACACTTGCAGGTCACTGATGATGATCAAAAACATCCCAAAACGTGACTTACAGTCACAGAACATGCCATGCCAAAAATTATGAAAATCGATCTCAGCCTACTCTTTTTATGAGCAAAACTATTGTTTTCTTTCAAAAAAACTTCAACGCCTTGTACCAAATCAATGAGACGATTTTGGATATAGGTAAGTTGGCCTTAATCAACTTGTTTTTATCCCAGGAGTCCACAGCCGAGCCAAGTCCCAACCTTTTACAGACACCCTGTATATAATTTTACTTAATAACTTTTTTAATGTTACCAATAATTGTGACATTGAGTTATATATTTTTTTTTCGAAACAAGTAACTTTTTACTTATCGAGTATCGATAATTTTTTGTAATTTTTTTATGTCAACTGTGATATCATTTTTTTTTAATAAATGATATTGTTATTAAAAATTCACTCACCAATGAAAAATCCTAGCCCGGTATCGACCCGCGTCCTCACCAGCTTCTCCGATTGTATCAGATTCCTGAGGGTGTCCAGAACGGCGGCGACGATCTCCTCCTTCTCCTTGGTGGGCGCGTACTTTGCCTCCCTGATGCGGGAGTCAAGCGGGAGGCGCGGCCCCGTGTAGCCCTCTTGCAGATAACTTGCCGCCCCCTCGATATTCAGCAGCTTCAGTCTCGCGGACATTGCCGTATAACCTGCAAAGAAGGTATTTCAATGAAGGTAGCGACTCAACCAAATTTATTATTACGAGAACGAATGCACTTAGAAAGTACAAGGTCGATTCACATTAGGACAGCAAACATTTCGGTATATGAGCTATAAATATCATATCAAATAAGGCTAAGCAAATGCCAGATGATTAATTAAAAAACATTGATTAGTTTAAAATCATTCCAAACATCGACATCCAATTCATGGAAGTAAGCTCCGTAGCCTTGCAGATAACTTGCCGCTCCCTCGATGTTCAATAACTTCAATCTCAAGGCCATTGCCGGATAACCTGCAAAGAAGGTATTTCAATGAAGGTAGCGACTCAACCAAGTTTATTATTACGAGAACGAATGCACTTTGAAAGTACAAGGTCGATTCACATTAGCACAGCAAACATTTCGGTATATGAGCCATAAATATCATATCAAATAAGGCTAAGCAAATGCCAGATGATTAATTAAAAACATTGATTAGTTTAAAATCATTCCAAACATCGACATCCAATTCATGGAAGTAAGCTCCGTAGCCTTGCAGATAACTTGCCGCTCCCTCGATGTTCAACAACTTCAATCTCAAGGCCATTGCCGGATAACCTGCAAAGAAGGTATTTTTATGGAGAGGGACTCAAAAAAATTTATTATTACGAGAACGAATGCACTTAGAAAGTAGAAGGTCGATTCAAATTAGGACAGCAAACATTTCCGTATATGAGCTAGAAATATATCAGATAAGACTAAGAAAATTCCAGATGATTAATAAAAAAAAATTGATTAGTTCAAAATCATTCCAAACATCGACATCCATTTCATGTGAGTAAACTCCATAGCCTTCTTGCAGATAACTTGCCGCCCCCTCGATATTCAGCAGCTTCAGTCTCGCGGACATCGCCGTATAACCTGCAAAGAAGGTATTTCAATGAAGGTAGCGACTCAACCAAATTTATTATTACGAGAACGAATTCACTTAGAAAGTACAAGGTCGATTCACATTCGACAGCAAACATTTCGGTATATGAGCTAGAAATATCATATCAAATAAGGCTAAGCAAATTCCAGTTAATTAAAAAACATTGATTAGTTTAAAATCATTCCAAACATCGACATCCAATTCATGGAAGTAAGCTTTGTAGCCTTGCAGATAACTTGCCGCTCCCTCGATGTTCAACAGCTTTAATCTCAAGGACATCGCCGGATGGCCTGCAAAGAAGATCTTTTAATGAACGTAGGGACTCAACCAAATTTATTACTACGAGAACGAATGCACTTAGAAAGTAGGTCAATTCACATTAGGACAGCAAAAATTTCGGTATATGAGCTGGAAATATCATATCAAATGAGGCTAAGTAAATGACAGATGATTCATTATAAAAAATTATTAGTTTAAAATCATTCCAACCATTGAAATCCATTTTATGTAAGTAAACTCCGTAGCATTGTTGTAGATAACTTGCCGCTCCCTCGATGTTCAACAGCTTTAATCTCAAGGACATCGCCGGATGGCCTGCAAAGAAGATCTTTTAATGAACGTAGGGGCTCAACCAAATTTATTACTACGAGAACGAATGCACTTAGAAAGTAGGTCAATTCACATTAGGACAGCAAAAATTTCGGTATATGAGCTGGAAATATCATATCAAATGAGGCTAAGTAAATGACAGATGATTAGTAGAAAAACATTGATTAGTTTAAAATCATTCCAAACATCGACATCCATTTCATGTGAGTAAACTCCATAGCCTTCTTGCAGATAACTTGCCGCCCCCTCGATATTCAGCAGCTTCAGTCTCGCGGACATCGCCGTATAACCTGCAAAGAAGGTATAACCTGCAAAGAAGGTATTTTAATGAAGGTAGGGACTCAACTAAATTTATTATTACGAATGCACTCAGAAAGTACAAGATCGATTAAAATCAGGACAGCAAATTTTCGGTATATGAGCTGGAAATATCATATCAAATGAGGCTAAGCAAATGCCAGATGATGAATTAAAAAAAAAAATGATTAGTTCAAAATCATTCCAAACATCGACATCCATTTCATGTAAGTAAACTCCGTAGCATTCTTGCAGATAGCTTGCCGCTCCCTCGATGTTCAGCAGCTTCAGTCTCGAGGACATCGCTGGATGACCTGCAAAGGTTTTTTAATGAACGTAGGGACTCAACTAAATTTATTATTACGAGAACGAATGCACTTAGAAAGTACAAGGTCGATTCAAATCAGGACAGCAAACATTTCGGTATATGAGCTGGAAATATCATATCAAATGAGGCTATAAGCAAATGCCAGATGATGAATTAAAAAAAAATTGATTAGTTCAAAATCATTCCAAACATCGACATCCATTTCATGTAAGTAAACTCCGTAGCATTCTTGCAGATAGCTTGCAGCTCCCTCGATGTTCAGCGGCTTCAGTCTCGAGGACATCGCTGGATGACCTGACCTGCAAAGGTTTTTTAATGAACGTAGGGACTCAACCAAATTTATTAATACGAGAGCGAATGCACTTAAATCAAATCAAATCAAAATATACTTTATTGTCTGAAGAATAAAATTCTCATCGACAAAGTCGAACATGCTTATATATATACATATAAAGAAATAAAGTAGAGTATAAAAATGAAACCCTACATTGTATAAATAGAACTAACACAATATAGTGAACAATATAAAACACATTAAAATTACAGAAACTGTTGGAACCAAAGAATATAGTTAAAAGTTTTAAATCGAAAAACAACAGGATATCAGCAATGTGAATAATTTTAGGAATTTTTCTGAAAAGAATTCGTCTAAGGAGTAGCAAGCTTTTTCAATTAGAAGAATTTTGACCAATTTTTTAAACATTTTTGGGTTATTGATACATTTTACCTCATCAGGCAAATGGTTATACAATTTTCTGCTATTGTAAATGAAAGAGTTTATTATTAATGTAGAGCTAGGTATTGGTATATTTAAATTATGTGCCCCTCTTGTATTATAGTGTGTAGTAATATGATTTTCGTTTTTATATTTTCGGTGTATGAGACATACCGTTTCCAGAATGAAAATACATGGAAGAGGTAATATTTTGTGCTCTATGAATAATGACTTGCAAGTATCCCTGAATCCAGCTCTACACATGCATCTCACGGCTCTTTTTTGTAGGACAAAAATCACATCAAACAAAGTTTTACTACATGAACCCCAGAAACAAATTCCATATCTCAAATGTGAATCAATGAGAGCAAAGTATACACTTTTGGCCATTTCTCTACCAAGTTCCCATGATGTTGTTCTGACTGCATAACAGCCAGATGACAACTTTTTCCTTAATTTGTCAATATGGTCACTAAACTTCAATTTATTGTCAATGTGTAAACCTAGAAACTTCGTATCTGTTCAATTACTAATTACTTGATTACCTAACTGAAGTTCTCCCTGCAGAGTGCAATTGAAAGTTAGGACACTTGTTTTAGAGATGTTAAAGGACAACATATTAGAATCGCACCACTTTTTCACCTTAGCAATATCGTTACTAATTGTTTGTTGTAAGTCATAACTATTTCTACTGTGCCAAAATAGTGTGGTGTCATCTGCAAATTGGGTAAATTTTCCTATAATATCGATCGACGCTAGGTCATTGAGGCACTCCCCAACTAACCTCCAATCTACATGATATATTACCTTAGAAAGTAGAAGGTAAATTCAAATGAGGACAGGAAAAATTTCGGTATATGAGCTATGAATATCATATCATATATAAAAATGATTAGTTTAAAATCATTCCAAACATCGAAATCCATTTTATGTAAGTAAACTCCGTAGTCTTCTTGCAGATAACTTGGCGCTCTTTCGATGTTCAGCAGCTTCAATCTCAAGGACATCGCCAGATGGCCTGCAGAGAAGGTATTTCAATGAAAGACGGGACTCAACCAAATTCATTATAACAAGAACAAATGCACTTAGAAAGTAGAAGGTCGATTCAAATTAGGACAGCAAACATTTCGGTACATGAGCTAGAAATATATCAAATAAGGCTAAACAAATTCCAGATGATAAATAAAAAAAATTGGACATTCAATTCATGTAAGTAAACTCCGTAGCCTTCTTGCAGATAACTTGCCACTCCCTCGATGTTCAGCAGCTTCAATCTCAATGACATCGGCGGATGGCCTGCAAAGAAGGTATTTTAATGAACGTTGGGACTCAACCAAATCTATTATTACGAGAACGAATGGTTTTGCAATTTTTGTAGAGAAGATAAACCATTACCATCCAATAGTGAAAGCAAACTCGCACAATAATCAAAATGAGGTTGTATGATTGTTCGGTAAACAGTGACAGATTGCAGCCCTACTTTTATGGAAAATAGGTGCATTTGCAAACGGCAGCTCTTTGTCAGTAGGCACTATGGGTTCGAGTTATCAAAATGAGTTAAAATAGCAAAAATTCAGTTATCTAGCAATCATAAGGTTAAACAAAAGAGATGGGGCGCCACTGCAACTTTTAATTCAAATGAAATTTTACCTACCTGGAAAGTTGAGCAACCATATAATGAATAATATTAGTTGTTATCCCAGACTAAAAGACCTAAATTCACATTAGAGATGTTGTTAGTTGGAGTGTCATGTCAATAAACAAATAAAACAGTCATATAAAATACCCAAAACATTTAATAATGATGATAGGACTCATATATCACAGGTATTGACAAACATGCATAATCAAAAACATTAGATACCGATTTCCTCTTAAGAAACTCACTTAACTGTTGCCTGCTACTATGTGGATGAAAATATATACAGTGTGTCCACCTTAAGGACTTACCACCCTTGTAAAATCGTTATTATCCGACCAATTTCAAAAAACCTTTTTTTGTTGGATAAGTATTTGAAATGTCCATCCAACGAGACCTTGGGCTGTTATCGTGGCCAACTGCGACAAATTTCAATGACCCATATTCCAGAAAGTACTATTAGGGATTTTTTTCCACGAAACTTGAAGATGGATTCTGAATTAGTACCACTTGAAATATACCTGTACCAATTTTCATCATCATAAAACACAGGGTGTACGAAAAAACGAATCATCATTTTCTTCAAATAGGTTATCAGCACATGTAGTTCTGTCCACAAATTATCATTGAGGTTTCAAATATACCTGTACCAATTTTCGTCATTTGAATATACAATGTGTCTGAGAAAAAAATTAAAAAGGATAGGTAAGCAATATTTTTCATCCTGATAATTCTTCACTCAAAATAAAAAGATGAAACAGGATCACTTGGAACATACCTGTGCCGATTTTCATCATCATTAAACACAGGGTGTTCGAAAAATCAAATTAATATTTTTTTCGAGTTGATGAAAAAATATTGCCTACTTTTTCTTTTCAATTGTTTTTTTATACACATCGTATTTTTGAATGATGAAAATCGGTACAGATATGTTCAAAGTGATCCTCAATAATAATGTGTCATCAATTCTTCTCAAAAATACCACAATACTACATTTTCCGATCACCTATTTAAAAAAAAATCATAATTCGTTTTTTCGGACACCCTGTGTTTTATGATGATAAAAATCAGTGAAGGTGTTTTTCAAGTGATCGTTATTCAGAATCCATCATTGTTTTTTGTGAAAAAAAATCCCTAATAGTACTTTCTCAAATATGGGTCAATAAAGTTGGCCACGATTACAGTTCATGAGTAAAATCACTCCCTTGTTGGATGGACATTTCAAATTTCCATCCAACAAAAAAAGTTTTTTGAAATCGGTCAGATAATAACAATTTTACAGTGGTGGTAAGTCCTTAAGGTGGTCACACTGTACATATATAAATTAACCTTATATTGTACTTGAAAACTCAAGAGCTCCTGTAAGGACGTTATTAAATATGGAAAAATTCTACCAACGCATAGTCTATGTGGAGGGGAAGTATGTACCTTTCATGTGTGATTTCATCAATTTATGACCTGGCTATGATTTGAAAATAGACCAATATACACACTAGCAAAGGGCATTATGAGTGAATAAAAAATGAAAAATAAAAAATATATTTTCATGTCAAAAACCTGTATGGTGTGTCCTACACCAGTTAGTCCTTAATAAATGGCTTCAGTGCCACCAGATGAAGCTGCTGAGAGGAAGGTTGACGGAAAGCGGGGTGCTGACTTCACATCCATGGATGTCAGATGACATTGACAGAGTTGTCATATTTCCACTTTGAAAATCCATATCAGGAAACAAGCAGGGGACGATATCCAGAGTCCAGATTCCAGACTACTATATAGCCACCGAAGGCCTTGTAGAAATAACAGATCCTGGTAGAGCAATGACTCCTGGGAAGAATAGTGCTCCTGGTAGGATAACTCCCGTTGTAGAACTCCCGGTAAAACCCTTAAATATTTCATGATATGAGGTTCTGAATTTCTGGACTGCAGAGAGAAAACACGTGGAAATAATGCGAGACTCACCTTCTATGAAGGGTTGGGGATTGGAATGGCCTTAATGACGATGAAGGTAGGCACGTGGCTGCCTGGGTGATGAACCATGAAGATCCTGCCTCTTAAACCAAAACCAGAAAAAATCTGTAGAGTCCAGCAGTCCTTATAGATCAGCAAACAAATCCAGGATATCCTGATGTGATCCAGAACTCCAGGCGGTACAGGACTCCAGAAGCCGGTTCACACCACAAAAATGGCACTTGACCACCACGAAAAATTTTCTGAAGTGAGCTCTTGTCTCACGACCGAAAAGGAAATCCCTCCTCCAAAATCCCAGAAAATTCGAGAACAATTTAACAGTTTCCGCTTTTCACCTTGACGGAACATTTGAATATCCAAAATAAAAGATGTTATCGCTACTCCCTCCAGACACTTGATTCTTCCCAGATGTCCATCTGAACCAATCAGAATTCATTACTAAAATGACGTCACACTTTTGATCCGTTTTCTTCACGAATACTCGGCTAAGTTGGTTCGGCGATGAAGACATATCAATCCGAATCGGCGTTTGGCGCATGACAAGTTTGACACTGTTGACATGGTGTCATGACCAACAGCTAATTGACGTGAAGCGAAATAACTGATCAACAAAATCACCTGAATTTATCAAATGCATCAATCACGAAAATAATGCCAAACGAAGGAAGTTAATTGATTGATTCACAATGTTCAATTCCTAGTGGAACCATCCGCCTCAGCATTCCTGGAAAATCCAATACCTTTTGCCTTACTGTGATGGAGTTTCAAGTGGAAATAGCAGTGTGAAAAGTGAGTATGACCATGTCTCTGAAATGGTATTTCATATTACTTAATATTATTCATCTCTTTCAGATAGGTTCCTGTAAAAACCATCCGAATCATCCTTCTACTTGGATCACAACAAAGCAGATATAGCAAGAGATATCAACGTATTTATCGAAATAGTATTTTTATTTTATGTACAGTGTGAAATCTCAGGTGTGTATCCACATATCCCAGGTTTGAGAAAAATTAAATAATATAAAGCAGATAGAGTTCATTTTATGTCATTGAAAAATTTTAATCATGACATTGTGACAAAATATCCTGTCAGATGTGCTCAGCAGTAAAGAATCAGAAAAAATATACCGTAGTGAGAATTTACATGCTACAAGATGACTGAAACGATAAATTGGTCCTAATTCTAGGAAAGAAGAAAAGCTTTTTTACGATTTTTTTTGTAAATGTAAATGAGACTTAAAGTCTAGTGTATTGTCTACAATAAAGAGGAAAGAATTGATTGTTTGTTTGTATTGAATAGGCTCCGAAACTACTGGACCAATTTGAGAAATTATTTTTTCTACAAGCGTGCGTGATTCACCCTATACCCGCACGCAATTTAGTTTGGAAAGTGTCATTTTCCCGCAACAGTACGGGAAAATTTTCCCACACTAGTGCGGGAATTTTTTTCCCGCACTAGTGCGGGAAAACAAAGATATGATATAATCGCTAGTAATATAAGTTATTGGTGATGGAAAATAAAACTTTAAGATTGTTTGTTGCAGTATTAAGTATGTATGTTCAGAATCATCCATCAAATTGCACTATTTATTGTAAAAATTAAGAAATATTGAGAAATAAAAATGGATTATTATAAAAATCCCCCTATATAGATTTGGATTGATCTGACGGGAAACGTCAATTTGTCATGCCAAACAAACCTCAAATAAGTTTGAGATTGTCGAAGTGACAGACACAGCGTTACTGTCATTATCGATTCAGTGGAAATGCCACAATGTGATCAAAAACTTCTAGCTATAGGGATTTGATACAGATGCGTTAATATCACCAACGAAGTCTTAAGAAAGGTATGAGAAGCTATACACGCGTTAAATTGAATGGTACAACAATAAAGAAATGAAAAAACCGAATGAAGACTAGGTATTTTTGGCTCATTCCATAGAAGTGTTTGGAACCTAGAGACCAAACTCCTAATGGGCCTGCTGGCTTCCGCAATGAACCAACATAATGCGTCAAACTGTAAGTTCACAATAGCTATTACTAATAATTAATAGATAGAGAATATATATCTCTTGTTAGTTGTTCCTATTTGCTGGAATAATTAATTGAACGATTCAATCAATTTCTTACGCTTGTAGAAAAAATATTGTTCCTAACTCATGCGGAAAGTGTCTTTCCCGCACTCGACTGCTTGCCCGAACTCCGCTTCGCGTCGTTCGTGTCAACGGCAGTCACTTGCGGGAAAGAATCACTTTCCGCACTTGTTAGGAAAATTACTATTACCATTAGAAGCCAACATTATCCCTGATGAACACATGCTACTTTTTACCGCGAGAAAATGCTTCATTCCTGCAGGAAAACGGGTAATAGGACAACGGGTAGTAAAAATTATCCTTCCGTACTTATTTATTTCACATAACTGCTAAACGGCTGAACCTATTGGGTTGAAATTTGATATGGGTATTTCGATGGTTTCCTGGACAATTTAAAAATACAATTGGACGCGGTAGGTGGCGCTGCTGTCGGTACGTCAACTACTAAACGGCTTGACCGATTGGGTTGAAATTTTTAATACCTAAAACAACAACAAAATACAAAAGATACTGAGAAAATGAAAATAGGGGTAAGCATTCGATAGTAGCTATAGGTAAGTACAAAAAAAAATAAAAAAAGCTCAGAACGACAGTAACGAATGTCTTATTTTTTTTAAATGGGTTCACCAACCGTGCGAAGCCGGGCCGGACAGCTAGTTAATTAATAAGAGTGAAGAAATAAAAAAAAATCGCCTTTCACACTTTCTTGGACGGGGCTCTACTGCACTTAGGCTCAGCTCATTGCGTTCGGAACGGCATTTCGTGTCGAACTCTCTTAGGTTCCGCCCACTGTGCATTTCACAGTTTGGAACTTGCCGATTGGTTACTAAGTTTATGGAGTATATGGAGTTACAAGAAGAAATGGAAAAATATTTGCTAAAGAAATCTCAACTTTTCAATACATTTTCTGAAGTTAAAGCATGATTTCATGACCTAGCTGGTGTAGATTATCAGTAAGACTAACCTTCTAGTTGCTTCAGAAACATGGGATCCAATATGCTAGATATGTGTTCATCTGTGGCTTTATTCAATAATACTAGAGACCACACGACTTCTAACCAAACCGAGGATTTTCCTGCCTCGGACGGTGTCAACTGTGGCAGAAACAACTACAAAATATAAAATAATACAGGGATGAATATTTTGAATCATGTTAATTATCTTAACATAATAGCAAATTCAAACATATTCAGAACATTATGTGGGAGTGTGATATTGAGACAAAAAAGATCTAACATTAAAAATTGCTTCAGTAGTTGAATCTGAGAAATGAGAAAACGCTTCAGACCTGGAATAATTTTTCAGCATTTGTTGGCAAATAGTTGAGAACGGCCAAGGTCAGAAATAAGCTGAATATATCCTGAGGTCTGCACAATCCTTGGTTCTTGATCATCCATTCACTAAGGGCATCCAATAGAGCTAAAATGAAAAACAAGATAACAATTTGGGTGTAATTGGGCCTTCAGGCTACAATTCATGTGTTTATATCTTTCTTTCTTGAGCGCCATTTTGGAAGCTGATTTTACATGGCAAGGGAAGTCGAGTACCCACTCTCAATATCTTCCTTCCAGTGAATAATATGGAAAATCTAAAAGACCGGTCAATTTTATTTTCAAGGGTGAGACCTAAAATTGATATTTCCAGCCCTCTTGGTTCAACCCCCTAAGAGGGGTAGATTTTACTCTTACTATGGGCTCCGTGGCCGAGTTTGTCTATGCGCTGAAATTCGCTAGATAGCCGTTCACGATGCAGTTTCGACTTCTTGGGAGTTGGTTCCCAACTTTGAAGTAGCGATATACAAATTTTACATATTTTACAAATACAAATTTTACAAATACAAATTTTACAAAATTTTACAAATCATAAATAGGAAGGGGGGTCAAATGGCACATCATTCTGAAGGGCGTTCGATTCTCTTTCCAACGGCACCCTAGTTCTTCATTTTCTGTTGAGCAGTTTCCCAAAAATGCAATGTTTATTAAAAAACTTCCCAACTTCAATATCTTTCTTTCAGTAAATGATATGAAAAATCGAAAACACAGGTCAATTTAATTTTCATAGGGGACACTTTGGATGCTTATGTCTAGCCCACATGGTTCAATCACCTAGGAGGGAAAAATGTTACCCTAAGAATCTCATTTGAAAAGGGGGTCAAGATGCACATCGTTTTGACGGACGTTCAATTCTCTTTCCAACAGGATCCTAGTTTATCATATTTTGATGAGCAGTTTTCGAAACATACCTTTCTAAACTTAGTAATCAGAACATATCTGCACTGACCCCTGATTTATAGATTCAATAACGTAACGTAACGCAAGTACTTCCGTTACACGATAGAAGATAAAACATAGGATTTTTTTCATTACTGTTTATAGAATGTTGTTCCACAAAACACTGATCGTGGCTGCAACGCGAGAGATGCCCATTTTCATCTTTCTATACGTTCTCGTTGTGGAACGGTGACCAAACGTCATGCAGAAAGGAGGTTGGAATTAGGAATTGATTAAGATATTACTTATATAATAATAATTGTTCTACATATAATATACAGTGTGTCCCACTTACCATGCTCACCATGGGTATCTTTTTAACGGTGAGATATACGAGGTCGGTTAAATGACACCAAATGTGGAGTTTGTCTAGGCCAACTATAATGTGAAAAAATATTTTGATAAAATCTATTCGTTTTTGTTTTATACGCAAAAAAAACAGATTTTCATCATTTCCATGTCTCCTCCGTAACTTCTTTATTTATGAAAATATTCGAATAGGAATTTCACATTTTCATGGCAGTTTTTCAAAGTGATTTCGAAAAAAATATGAAATTTATACCAACTCTTCTAGAATTTGAGATATCAGCACCAACTTCAGTTTTTCAAATGTAGGTCATAGCTCACCTTGACTTAGTTACAAATAACTTTTTTTTCTCTTACAGAATATGATATGTGGCAGTAATATGTTTGTGTTGATAACAACGGAGTTATCGTCATTTATACAAAAACAAAAAATTATTTGGAAGCCGCCATCTTGAATTTATGAATTTTAACAAAAAAAATCATGATCTCCGACCTCAAAAACCACCACTTACCAATTTTTAATGGAATCGGACCAAATCTTGTCCGCCATCTTGGAGCAGCCATTTTTTTTAATCTCAACAAGAATTCCATAATGTATTGTCACCGAAATTATGAACACCTGCCAAATTTCAAGTTAATCGGAGTTATGGAATTTTTGTTGAAATTAAAAAAAATGGCTGCTCCAAGATGGCGGACAAGATTTGGTCCGATTCCATTCAAAATTGGTGAGTGGGAGTTTTTGAGGTCGGAGATCATGATTTTTTCGTTAAAATTTATAAATTCAAGATGGCGGCTCCCAAATAGTTTTTTGCTTTTGTATAAATGACGATAACTCCGTTGTTATCAACACAAAACAATTACTGCGACATATTATCTGTAAAAAAAAAAGTTATTTGTAACTAAGTCATAGTGAGCTATGACCTACATTTGAAAAACTAAAGTTGGTGCTGATATCTCAAATTCTAGAAGAGTTGGTATAAATTTCATATTTTTTTCGAAATCACTTCAAAAAACTGCCATCAGAATGTGAAATTCCTATTTGAATATTTTCATAAATAAAGAAGTTATGGAGGAGACATGGAAATGATCAAAATCTGTTGTTTGCGTATAAAACAAAAACGAATAGATTTTATCAAAATATTTATTCACATTATAGTTGGCCTTGACAAACTCCACATTTGGTGTCATTTAACCGACCTCGTATCTCTCACCGTTAAAAAGATACCCATAGTGAGCATGGTAAGTGAGACACACTGTATATATAAATAACAATGCCATCAAGGAGACTAGTTGTAAGAAGAAGATTGCACGGATATTGTACGGAATAAGAATATATTTGATAACTTCAATTTATCCATTCATCTATACAATGATGGAAATGAGTAGATGGTGCGCGTAGTCGGCCAATTATACATAAAGTAGATGGTGCGCGTAGTCGGCCATTTTTACGTATTGAAAACTAAAGAAACATCACTCGACCGCCTACTATAATTTCTCTACGTCACATCGAGCGAGACGTTGATTCTACATTTTTCCGCTAGATGGTGATGCTGCTATTGCTGCTGTGACGAATGGAAATAAAATGGCAAATGGCATTTTAGGTACGCGGAACATAATATGTAATAGTGGGATTATTTAACTCTGAATTCGAAAAATCTGCGGCAATTTAAAAAATTGACCGATGTCATAATTGTGCAATGTCGCCATCTATAGGAAAACAGCTAAAGACATTATTCACGGGAATTTTGGGAGATCGAGAAGAATCTCTGAAACAAAAGCGCTTCAGTAAGTACACCATCTACTCATTTCCATCATTATCTATACTATTGAAAAGGAATATTCTCAGATATATTATAAACATGAAAAAATTGATTCATTTGAATAAATACATTGAGAATTCGCATTCTCTATGTGATGAAATTATTAATTCTTTCTCGGTATATTCAACAGAAAACAACTACTTCCCTGGCTATATGCCACGACGAACATTGAATTATATCAATTGAACATACACGATAGGAATTTGAGAATAAAATGAATATCTTCTGAAATTGAGAATTGACATTCTCTTCCAGAATCGGATGAATAATATGATGAATATAACGATATAAAAATATATTACTTACCAAATTGGTATGAAAATTGGAATGTATGGGAGAAATATACTAGTATACATACTCTGTTCTTATTGAGTCGTGAATTTATCAAAAAATCATTCGTATCCATGATGTTTGGGATATATGCACATCTCTTTCACATAGGTTAGATGATTTTGATTCGAATAAAATTCATTTCGAGCTTCAAACTCTCCTCAGTAACCTGAAGTCCAGTCATTCCTTCAGCCATTCTTCATTTAAAACTCAATTTTCACATTTCTATAATGATATAACTAAAACTATAGTGGAACTGACATCTATCTGAGAATGAAAATTTGTTGACTTATCTCCAGTCATGTGGGTGGCAATTGTTTTAGATGTATGACAAAACTGACATTCATCATACAGGGCGTGGAAAGAAATTCTGAATTGAGAAAAAACCCAATCACGAATCTGCGATTGAAGGTCTATAAAAATAACAAGTTTCCATCGTTCAAGTTTGAACCCCTTGATTGGGTATGAAAGTATTGAAAAGGAATATTCTCAGATATATTATAAACATGAAAAAATTGATTCATTTGAATAAATACATTGAGAATTCGCATTCTCTATGTGATGAAATTATTAATTCTTTCTCGGTATATTCAACAGAAAACAACTACTTCCCTGGCTATATGCCACGACGAACATTGAATTATATCAATTGAACATACACGATAGGAATTTGAGAATAAAATGAATATCTTCTGAAATTGAGAATTGACATTCTCTTCCAGAATCGGATGAATAATATGATGAATATAACGATATAAAAATATATTACTTACCAAATTGGTATGAAAATTGGAATGTATGGGAGAAATATACTAGTATACATACTCTGTTCTTATTGAGTCGTGAATTTATCAAAAAATCATTCGTATCCATGATGTTTGGGATATATGCACATCTCTTTCACATAGGTTAGATGATTTTGATTCGAATAAAATTCATTTCGAGCTTCAAACTCTCCTCAGTAACCTGAAGTCCAGTCATTCCTTCAGCCATTCTTCATTTAAAACTCAATTTTCACATTTCTATAATGATATAACTAAAACTATAGTGGAACTGACATCTATCTGAGAATGAAAATTTGTTGACTTATCTCCAGTCATGTGGGTGGCAATTGTTTTAGATGTATGACAAAACTGACATTCATCATACAGGGCGTGGAAAGAAATTCTGAATTGAGAAAAAACCCAATCACGAATCTGCGATTGAAGGTCTATAAAAATAACAAGTTTCCATCGTTCAAGTTTGAACCCCTTGATTGGGTATGAAAGTATTGAAAAGGAATATTCTCAGATATATTATAAACATGAAA
The DNA here is from genome assembly GCA_918026855.4 of Phaedon cochleariae. Lineage (NCBI taxonomy): Eukaryota > Metazoa > Arthropoda > Insecta > Coleoptera > Chrysomelidae > Phaedon > Phaedon cochleariae. The sequence continues at coordinate 51,598,571 of OU896713.1, read as the reverse complement.
AAATTGATTCATTTGAATAAATACATTGAGAATTCGCATTCTCTATGTGATGAAATTATTAATTCTTTCTCGGTATATTCAACAGAAAACAACTACTTCCCTGGCTATATGCCACGACGAACATTGAATTATATCAATTGAACATACACGATAGGAATTTGAGAATAAAATGAATATCTTCTGAAATTGAGAATTGACATTCTCTTCCAGAATCGGATGAATAATATGATGAATATAACGATATAAAAATATATTACTTACCAAATTGGTATGAAAATTGGAATGTATGGGAGAAATATACTAGTATACATACTCTGTTCTTATTGAGTCGTGAATTTATCAAAAAATCATTCGTATCCATGATGTTTGGGATATATGCACATCTCTTTCACATAGGTTAGATGATTTTGATTCGAATAAAATTCATTTCGAGCTTCAAACTCTCCTCAGTAACCTGAAGTCCAGTCATTCCTTCAGCCATTCTTCATTTAAAACTCAATTTTCACATTTCTATAATGATATAACTAAAACTATAGTGGAACTGACATCTATCTGAGAATGAAAATTTGTTGACTTATCTCCAGTCATGTGGGTGGCAATTGTTTTAGATGTATGACAAAACTGACATTCATCATACAGGGCGTGGAAAGAAATTCTGAATTGAGAAAAAACCCAATCACGAATCTGCGATTGAAGGTCTATAAAAATAACAAGTTTCCATCGTTCAAGTTTGAACCCCTTGATTGGGTATGAAAGTATTGAAAAGGAATATTCTCAGATATATTATAAACATGAAAAAATTGATTCATTTGAATAAATACATTGAGAATTCGCATTCTCTATGTGATGAAATTATTAATTCTTTCTCGGTATATTCAACAGAAAACAACTACTTCCCTGGCTATATGCCACGACGAACATTGAATTATATCAATTGAACATACAGAATTTCTTTCCACGCCCTGTATGATGAATGTCAGTTTTGTCATACATCTAAAACAATTGCCACCCACATGACTGGAGATAAGTCAACAAATTTTCATTCTCAGATAGATGTCAGTTCCACTATAGTTTTAGTTATATCATTATAGAAATGTGAAAATTGAGTTTTAAATGAAGAATGGCTGAAGGAATGACTGGACTTCAGGTTACTGAGGAGAGTTTGAAGCTCGAAATGAATTTTATTCGAATCAAAATCATCTAACCTATGTGAAAGAGATGTGCATATATCCCAAACATCATGGATACGAATGATTTTTTGATAAATTCACGACTCAATAAGAACAGAGTATGTATACTAGTATATTTCTCCCATACATTCCAATTTTCATACCAATTTGGTAAGTAATATATTTTTATATCGTTATATTCATCATATTATTCATCCGATTCTGGAAGAGAATGTCAATTCTCAATTTCAGAAGATATTCATTTTATTCTCAAATTCCTATCGTGTATGTTCAATTGATATAATTCAATGTTCGTCGTGGCATATAGCCAGGGAAGTAGTTGTTTTCTGTTGAATATACCGAGAAAGAATTAATAATTTCATCACATAGAGAATGCGAATTCTCAATGTATTTATTCAAATGAATCAATTTTTTCATGTTTATAATATATCTGAGAATATTCCTTTTCAATACTTTCATACCCAATCAAGGGGTTCAAACTTGAACGATGGAAACTTGTTATTTTTATAGACCTTCAATCGCAGATTCGTGATTGGGTTTTTTCTCAATTCAGAATTTCTTTCCACGCCCTGTATGATGAATGTCAGTTTTGTCATACATCTAAAACAATTGCCACCCACATGACTGGAGATAAGTCAACAAATTTTCATTCTCAGATAGATGTCAGTTCCACTATAGTTTTAGTTATATCATTATAGAAATGTGAAAATTGAGTTTTAAATGAAGAATGGCTGAAGGAATGACTGGACTTCAGGTTACTGAGGAGAGTTTGAAGCTCGAAATGAATTTTATTCGAATCAAAATCATCTAACCTATGTGAAAGAGATGTGCATATATCCCAAACATCATGGATACGAATGATTTTTTGATAAATTCACGACTCAATAAGAACAGAGTATGTATACTAGTATATTTCTCCCATACATTCCAATTTTCATACCAATTTGGTAAGTAATATATTTTTATATCGTTATATTCATCATATTATTCATCCGATTCTGGAAGAGAATGTCAATTCTCAATTTCAGAAGATATTCATTTTATTCTCAAATTCCTATCGTGTATGTTCAATTGATATAATTCAATGTTCGTCGTGGCATATAGCCAGGGAAGTAGTTGTTTTCTGTTGAATATACCGAGAAAGAATTAATAATTTCATCACATAGAGAATGCGAATTCTCAATGTATTTATTCAAATGAATCAATTTTTTCATGTTTATAATATATCTGAGAATATTCCTTTTCAATACTTTCATACCCAATCAAGGGGTTCAAACTTGAACGATGGAAACTTGTTATTTTTATAGACCTTCAATCGCAGATTCGTGATTGGGTTTTTTCTCAATTCAGAATTTCTTTCCACGCCCTGTATGATGAATGTCAGTTTTGTCATACATCTAAAACAATTGCCACCCACATGACTGGAGATAAGTCAACAAATTTTCATTCTCAGATAGATGTCAGTTCCACTATAGTTTTAGTTATATCATTATAGAAATGTGAAAATTGAGTTTTAAATGAAGAATGGCTGAAGGAATGACTGGACTTCAGGTTACTGAGGAGAGTTTGAAGCTCGAAATGAATTTTATTCGAATCAAAATCATCTAACCTATGTGAAAGAGATGTGCATATATCCCAAACATCATGGATACGAATGATTTTTTGATAAATTCACGACTCAATAAGAACAGAGTATGTATACTAGTATATTTCTCCCATACATTCCAATTTTCATACCAATTTGGTAAGTAATATATTTTTATATCGTTATATTCATCATATTATTCATCCGATTCTGGAAGAGAATGTCAATTCTCAATTTCAGAAGATATTCATTTTATTCTCAAATTCCTATCGTGTATGTTCAATTGATATAATTCAATGTTCGTCGTGGCATATAGCCAGGGAAGTAGTTGTTTTCTGTTGAATATACCGAGAAAGAATTAATAATTTCATCACATAGAGAATGCGAATTCTCAATGTATTTATTCAAATGAATCAATTTTTTCATGTTTATAATATATCTGAGAATATTCCTTTTCAATACTTTCATACCCAATCAAGGGGTTCAAACTTGAACGATGGAAACTTGTTATTTTTATAGACCTTCAATCGCAGATTCGTGATTGGGTTTTTTCTCAATTCAGAATTTCTTTCCACGCCCTGTATGATGAATGTCAGTTTTGTCATACATCTAAAACAATTGCCACCCACATGACTGGAGATAAGTCAACAAATTTTCATTCTCAGATAGATGTCAGTTCCACTATAGTTTTAGTTATATCATTATAGAAATGTGAAAATTGAGTTTTAAATGAAGAATGGCTGAAGGAATGACTGGACTTCAGGTTACTGAGGAGAGTTTGAAGCTCGAAATGAATTTTATTCGAATCAAAATCATCTAACCTATGTGAAAGAGATGTGCATATATCCCAAACATCATGGATACGAATGATTTTTTGATAAATTCACGACTCAATAAGAACAGAGTATGTATACTAGTATATTTCTCCCATACATTCCAATTTTCATACCAATTTGGTAAGTAATATATTTTTATATCGTTATATTCATCATATTATTCATCCGATTCTGGAAGAGAATGTCAATTCTCAATTTCAGAAGATATTCATTTTATTCTCAAATTCCTATCGTGTATGTTCAATTGATATAATTCAATGTTCGTCGTGGCATATAGCCAGGGAAGTAGTTGTTTTCTGTTGAATATACCGAGAAAGAATTAATAATTTCATCACATAGAGAATGCGAATTCTCAATGTATTTATTCAAATGAATCAATTTTTTCATGTTTATAATATATCTGAGAATATTCCTTTTCAATACTTTCATACCCAATCAAGGGGTTCAAACTTGAACGATGGAAACTTGTTATTTTTATAGACCTTCAATCGCAGATTCGTGATTGGGTTTTTTCTCAATTCAGAATTTCTTTCCACGCCCTGTATGATGAATGTCAGTTTTGTCATACATCTAAAACAATTATCTATACTGATATTATAAAGAGGAAAGATTTGTTTATTTGTTTGTTCGTATGTATTGAATAGGCTCCGAAACTACTGAATCGATTTGGCTGAAAATTGGTGGAGAGGTAGCTTAGAACCAGGAGAATGTTATAGGATACTTTTTATCCCGGTACCATTAGGAAATTCAAGATGGCGGATCTAATATATCGGACGAGTTTTGTAATTATGGTCCGATTCTATTCAAAATTGGTATCTGGGGGTTTTCGGAGTGGGAGATTATGATTCTTTCATCAGAATTTGAAAATTCGGGCGGAATTTGGAAATTCAAGATGGCGGAACCAATATGGCGGACGAGGTTTGTAATTATAATCCGATTCTTCTCAAAATTGGTACTTATAGGGGATTTCGTGATCGGGGAATATGATTCCTTCGTCCAAATTGAGAAATTCAAGATGGCGGATCCAAAATGGCGGATTTTGTAATTAGGATCCGTTTTTATTCAATATATATTATGATTATTTCGTCAAAATTGGGAAATTCAAGTGAACTTTAAAAGAAGTTGAAATAAATGGTAGTTTGAAAAACTAAAGAAACACGCTTTTATAGATAGCGTAACTAAAAAGGAAAAATGTATATAAGGTATAGCTTGAAAGAAACTTTTTGATATTCAATACCTATTCAGAGGTCCCATCTTGAACTGTCGACATTTCCGATTTGCGAAAGCTCCTAATGCTGCCACACATATCAGAACTCCAGCTGTAGCAGTGCCAAATATTCATAATCCAGATTATCATCCATTGGTAGAATTGGACTACCTTGAACAAATTGACCCTCGTGCTTTGAAACAATGCTAATTGCAGAAATGATACTTGCTAGTCCCAACAAAAATAATAATACATATTGATATAACAAGATTGGCAAGAGTATTTCATCGTCTTATGGTACTGATTGCGGAAAGTTGATTATAACGTTGAGGTGCCTTACGGTATCTATAATCAGGTTGGTATTATTGTATTGACTCGCCTTTCAATTCAAAATCTTTCATCCATTTAAACTGAAATACAATGCATCTCAGTATTCAGTGCAGGCATGTTCATATTACTCCTGTAAATTTAGATCGGTATTTTTCGAAAAATGCAAAAAATGATAAACTAGGGTACTGTTGGAAAAGGAATTGAACGCACTTCAAAATAATGTGCATCTTGACCCCCTTTTCAAATGAGGTTCTCAGGGTAACATTTTCCCCTCCTAGGGGTTGAACCATGAGGGCTGAAAATAAGCATTTGAAGTGGTTCCCCTTGAAATTGACCTGTCTATCCGATTTTCCATATTATTTACTGGAAGAAAGGTGGGATGTTTTTTGATTGACACGGCATTTTTCGACAACTGCTCAACAGAAAATGATGAACTAGGGTACTGTTGAAAACAGAATTGAACGCCCTTCAAAATAATCTGCATTTTGGCCCCCTTTTCGAATGAGGTTCTAAGGGTAACATTTTCCCCTCCTAGGGGGTTGAACCATGAGGGCTAAAAATAAGCATCCAAAGTGCCCCCTTGAAAATGAAATTGACCTATGTTTCCGATTCTTCATATTAATTACTGGAAGAAATTAAAGGTCTAAAGTTTTTTAATTGACACTGCATTTTTCGGAAACTGCTCAACAGAAAATTATGAACTAGGGTACCGTTGGAAAGAGATTTGAACGCTCTTCAGAATGATATGCCATTTGACCCCCCTTACCATTTAAGATTCTAACTTCTAGGGGGTCGAACCAAGAGGGCTAAAATATTCAATTTTAGGTGTCCCTCTTGAAAATAAAATCGACCTGTCTTTTTGATTTTTCATATAATTTACTGGAAAGAAGATATTGAGGATGGGAAGTTTTTAATATATTATTTTTTATGTATATTCATTCTGTATGTTTGTTCCTCAATTGAAATATGTGAATGCTGAATGCTACTATTGAAATAATTTAAATTTCCCTAATTTCATCATAACATAAAATTATAATGTATTATGGAGATAACTATGGCAACGATGTATTGGCGTGTTTACTAGGAGACGCACATTTTTCTTAAAGTTATTCACGTATGTCAACAGCCGACGTTCATTCTAGGACTTCTTGAGTTTCACTTGAGTTTCAGTGTTTTCTTGTTATAAAACTGTAGAAAGACAGTTATTACTAGTCTATTATGGTTCGCCAATGCGTGAATTGTGAAAAAGTTCACCTTTCAAACCCAAAATTGGTATTTCGACGCTAAAAGGTTATATAAGTAAACTATGACAAGAAACGTTGTTTTTTTGTTCAAATTCCACTTAATGATGGATCAAAATTAGGTAAGTACCTAAGGTACTTTGGTAAAACCGGCAAGTGATATGCCGGTTACGTAATAAAATCTCAGGTGTAGGGTGAATAAAAAGATTATGGAACGTATAGAGTATCGACACTCTTGTCCTGCTGCTACAGTACTAGAAATATTTGGTATCAAAATTGAAAGATTAGACCCAAACATTTTCTAATAGGTATTATAGCGTTGTCATTGTAGTAAAAGTGTCTTGCCCCTCGCTCAACTTACGCGCCTTGCGAATAAGAGTGTGAACATTGACGCACAGTTTACAGCGTTGCCATTTTTTAAAGCCATCTCTATCTAACTTATTTGAAACTTTAGAAGTATGTATGATTGTAAACAAATAGTGTTTTATGAATGAAATGTTCTGGCTCCCCTCTTTTTACATGTCTATTGTAGCAATCAATGCCTGGACTCGACTTGTACCTGGATTTTTGTATCTGAGCAGACCGACGCTGGTCAAGATAGACCCGACGACCGAGCTCTTCCTCGCGATTTTCTCCAGTTCGGAGCCAGCGTTTTCGAGCTCCGAACACGTGTCGGCGGCGATCCTCGACAGCAAGTTCTCGTCGGGAAAGTTCAACGTGGACATGCTGTACAGCAGGTCGCCGGCCTCCTTCAAATTCAGCAGCTCCGAGCTGCCCGTTATGTTATACGCCAGCGATCGCAGCAACAGGATCGACCTTCTCTTTTTCGACGACAGGGCTGACATAACCTGAAAAAAAATTAGCTTCCAGAATGACCTCATGGCAATACCGGGTGTTTCTTAAACGTGGCTCACCACTATAACTTTTTTGTATCTAGAAATGAGGAAATGAAATTCAATGTCTGAGTATAGTATACAGGGTGTTTCATTGGGAAAGGTAAATAATTCAACTGTGGATAGAAAACAACATAAATGAGGATTTGAAGAAAATGGAAGGATGGCTATACTACAATCTTCTTTCCCTCAATTCTAATAAGATCCAATACATAATTCTCCATCAAAGAAATAAACAAAATATTGATTTGAATATTAGAATGAATAATGAAAGATTGAAACAAACTGCCTATACCAAATACCTTGGTATTTGGAATGATGAAAAGTTAACATGGGACAAGCATATTGGCATGCTCAATGAAAAAATTTCTCCCATAGTTGGTGCCCTAAGAAGATGTTCAAAACTTATCCCAAATATAGCAAATACCGTTCTATACTCTCACATTCTTAGTAAAATGAACTATCTCATAAATATTTGGGGTTAATGTTCCAAGAATAATTTCAACAAAATATCTGTACTATATAAAAAACCATTAAAAGTATTGTATCGTCTTCCATATGACACCCCATCAAATCAACTTTATGAAGAAAATAATAAATTTTCTTTGGAAGAGCACTATCTGATAAATACTCTCAAAATTTCTTTTGATATTATCAACAAACACCTCGAATCTAACTTCAAATTGGTAAGGAATTCTCAAATCCATGAACATCATACTAGACAATATGACTTGTTTCATCTTGATGCTGCTAATTCTACACTTGGCCAAAAAAATTTCACTCACGGGGCTATCTCAAAATTCAATAAATTACCTGATGATATCAAAAATTGCACAAATATCACCCAATTCAAAGTTAAAGTCAAGAAACATATCCTCTTGCAAAGACAAAATCAAACCTGAGTGAATGACTTCCCATTCACTAATTTATTTCATGTCATAATGTACTTTTCATGAGCTCTTTATTTAATTATCATTACTTTTGAATCTGTTGTTTATTCCAATAAATATAATTCAATTTAATAACGCATGAATAATCTCATACTAGATATTAATCTGTCTGATTATTCATGTTATTTCATTGTAAATGTTGATAAATATATTTATATTTATTTATTTATTTATTTCAAAAAACCCATTGTTAATGAGTCTTCGACAACCGAGATGCGAGATGTTTCATCAATTTTGCCCATATCTTTATTGTGTCATAACTTTCCAACCAACCAGTATACTATCGAATCATGTCGAATTGATTGAGGTATCAACAAAAAGATAGAATCCAGGTCCCGCTTCACTTAAAATTCACATTTTTTTTCTGCCCAAAAACAACACCCTATATATTTGAATTTCTCAATTGTTTGGCCATATCTGAGAAGAGCATCAAAATGTTTATTCAACGATGTACTTTTTATTCATGCACAGACGATTTTTACTACTCATATCATGTGCTCAAAATATTATTTTTGCTCATTTTGGGGTATAAAGTGAAATCATAGGAGGATTTAATAATTTTATTACTTCCTATTCAGTCTACATGAGTATTACGTTTAGGAGGAGTGTTTCATATCGTTCTTTGTATCCATCCAGACTATGAGAAATTATAGTTGCAGGTCCGCCATCAAAACTATACAGGGCATTTCATGATGAGTGTTAATTAGACGTTTTTGGCAAACCAGGCAACGGATATATCTGAAAATTCGATGGTATGTATTAAAAATAATCTACACGTCTGAAATATTTTAAACGATCCGGTGTTGCCGCTTCTGCTAGAAAGTAGCAGCAACTTCGATTTTTCAAATGGTATACCCTGTATTTCATTACGTTCTTGGATTCTTCCTGCAGAGCTGATTTCATCGATTCATAACATTCGGGGTCTAGCGGGACTGATAACTGACATATAGGATGTGAAAAATCGAGATGTTTCAACTTTAGAAATTTTTTGTGTTGAAAGTATTTATTATTGCATGATCAAAACGGCATCCATGTCCCTATCTCAACTTTCCATTTACTATCGATTGATAATTGAAATAGATACAGGGTGGTGCAGAATTCTGAATTATGAACCACCATGTTTTTGTTTGGACTAAATGTCAGTAGATAGTGAATACAAAGTTACGATAGGGACATGAAAGCCGTTTTGATCAATAACAAATGTTTTCGCCACAAAATATTTCTAAAGTAGAAACATCTCAATTTTTCACACTCTAAATATCTCAGTTATTAGTCCCACTAAATCAGCTCTTCAAGAAGAATCCAGGGTGTCCCATTTGAAAAATCAAAGTTACTGCTACTTTCTAGTAGAAGCGGCAACGCCGGATCGTTTCAAATATTTCAGACGTGTAGATCATGTTGATTTATACATACTTTCAGACACTTTCAGATTTATCCGTTGCATGGTTAGCCAGACACGTCTAATTAAAGCTCATCGTGAAAAGCCCTGTATAGTTTTGATTGCGGACCTGCAACTATATTTTCTAATAGTCTGGATGGATACAAAGAACGATATAAAACACTCCTCCAAAACGTAATACTGAAGTAGACTGAATTGGAAGCAATAAAATTAATAAATCTTGTCTGATTCCAATTTGTACCCCAAAATGAGCAAAAACAATATTTTGAGCACATAATATGGATAGTTGAAATCGTCTGTGCATGAATAGAAAGCACATCGTTGAATAGACACTTTGATGCTCTTCTCAGATATGGCCAAATAATTTTGAAATTCAAATGTATAGGGTGTTGTTTATGGGTAGAAAAAAATTTGTGAATGTTGAGTGAAGCCGGACCTGGATTCTATTTTTTGTTGATGCCTCAATCAATTTGACAGGATAGATTGAGTGAGTGTACCAATTTTTAAAATAATATACAGGTTGGTTGGAAAGTTATGAGACAATGAAGATATGAGCAAAATTGATGAAACATCCCGTATCTCGGTTACAAGATTTTGAAGACCCATTAACCATGGGTTTTTTGAAATCACCTGAGTAACCCCTATCCACAGTTGAATTATTTACCTTTCTCAATGAAACACCCTGTATAAATATGCATTATTTGACGTATTCAATTGTTTTCTGTTACTTCCGGTTCGACCAGAAATTGTGGTTGAGTGGAGACAATCAAAATTATATTAATGTTACTTTGAGTTTATATCAGGTTGGCAGCACTACTAGAATTAGGTTGGTACAACTGAAAATTTTGACAGTGCTATTACGTCATTATTATAAGCATCCTTCTTAATTGTCAAGTCAGTAGTTCGACATTTGGCCACGGTAGGAGAAACATGGCGTCTCCAGGCCAAAAGTCAGGTTAATGTGTGTGAAGTCCATAATTTTCTAATTACCTGATCTGGATTGAAATGCAATATTTAATGTGAAGTTTAATAAGTGTGAGTGAGAAATATCAGGCTCTGTTATCTCTACGCCGGTATAGAGGCCGGACGGATTCATCGGATAAGGGGACCATACTTGAAGTCAAACGTGCTCCATTTTTTTTACGCCGGTAAACAGGCCGGATCAGCAACGGATTTGCTGGATAAGAGGAGTACATACGATCGAATCTTATGAACACTGATGACTCGGCTTCAGGCCATTGTGATACACAATTGGTGTCTTATGTGGCGAGTCGAGTGAAAATATTATTACATAACCAAGTATTTATTCTTGAAAAAATTAATTACCTGATCTGGAGAAATTGTTTCCGAAAGGAAACAGAAATCCAATGAACCCAAAGAGAAGAAGAAGTAGCTACGCTTTTGTTCTCATGTTAACAAACAAAGTTTGTTCTTTTATGTAATTTCAAGTTCATATTATAATTACTTTTCATTAGCTGAAGTTCACGTTGTATTATTACTACCACATGCTTCCACCATAGGTTATGAGCCCAGCAAGTGTTTGATAGTAATCTGAACATTAAGGTAGTGTAGCAGTGCTATCGTATCATAGTGAAAAGTACAGGGTATCCCACATAACATGGGCCACCCCCTTATCTGGTAAACTATTATATATACAGAAAAAAGTTCAGAATAAAAGTTGTATTACTTCTTATGAAATTTATTTTTTAGATACTTTCATTTATACAGGATGGTCCATATGTTTTTTCAAATAGAATACCCTATATTTTATCATATTTTTAGATAGTACTTAAGAAGACGAGTTCAATGATATATAATAACATGGGTCTGAGATCACCAGTTTCGGATTTATACATGATCTTCTTCAATAAATTGACAAATTTCGAAGCCGTATAGAAACGTTGCGAATGAAGTTTTCGATTCGCAGTTTCCGCTATAAATTAACAAAGTCTGTATATTATCTTGTTCTATGGTGAAAATTGAGGAATTTTCAATTTGCCAAAAGTGATGACGTATTTTGAAAACCAATAAATATCTCGAGATTTTCAAATGGAACACCCTATATTCCATTCCGAATTTGCATAGAGCTCAGGAAGACGAGTTCAATGATATATCATAACATGTGTCTGATATCACCCGTTTCGGACTTATACACGATCTTCTTCAATAAATTGCCCAATTCCAAAGCTCTATAGAAACGTTGTGAATGAAGTTTTCGATTCGCAGTTCCCGCTATAAATTAACAAATTTTGTATGTTTTCTTGATCCAAGGTAAAAGTTTATGAATTTCGCATTGGCCAAAACTGATGATGTATTTTGAAAAACGATAATTTTTTACAAATTTCCGAATGGAACAATACCCTATTTCATTCCATCTTTGGATGAAGCTCAGAATGACGAGTTCAATGATATAATTATTATAATATGGGTCTGAGATCACCCGTTTCGGACTTATACACGATCTTCTTGAAAAAATAATCAAATTTCAATGGCAAAATTCTGACTGTTATCTTCATATTAGATAAAAATTTTGTAATTTCTGTGAGACAATTCGTGATAAAGAGTTTTGAAAACAACGAATATTATCGAAATTTTTATGTAATGGTATACTATGATTTCACTGGAAAACCTTTTGGAAATGATTGAGCACAGGTTATCACAATTAAATTTCACCTACATTTGACTCTATACGAGACCAATGCGGGAATATTCAATTAATAAAATGTACTTGAACATTTTTTTTTATTGTCTGCCTTATCAATTCGGATGCATTCATTGCAATAAATGTCATTTCCTCATAAAAATCGTATATCTTTCATACTGTTCAACATTTTTCATTGATTTCTCAATGAATAAACACTGGACATAAGTAAATGATCGAAGAGAAAACCAAAACTCAAAGTGGAATGACATGCCAACGTGAGCTGAGTAGGCTGTGCACTCATAAATGGGATTTTTGTTTATATCATATCAATAACTGTCAAACCCGATTATTTATTGTTGAATTGGTGCAGAGAAACTCTTTCAAAATGCATATTTATTCTGAAGAAGAGAGATTTGATCTTTATGAGTGCTATTTATTAAAAAAACAGAAATACTGTGATAGCTTTGAGAGAATATCGTGACCGTTTTCCACAAAGTATCGTACCAAACAAAAAAATATTTCAGAGAATAGAGAACGATATCCGAACAAAAGATATTCTCGTACCGAATAAGAGAACTAGAGGAAATGTAGTTTTGACCGAAGATCGTGTATAAGTCCGAAACGGGTGATCTCAGACCCATGTTATTATAGATCATTGAACTCGTCTTTCTGAGTTCTATGCAAATATGGAATAAAATATAGGGTGTTCCATTCGAAAATCTCGAGATAATTATTGGTTTTCAAAATACGTCATCACTTTTGGCAAATTCAAAATTCCTAAATTTTCACCACAGAACATGATAATATACAGACTTTTTCAATTCATAGCAAAAGTTGCGAATCGAAAACTTCATTCACAACGTTTCTTTAGGGCTTTGAAATTAGACAATTTATTGAAGAAGATCGTGTATAAATCCGAAACGGGTGATCTCAGACCCATGTTATTATATATCATTGAACTCGTCTTCTGAAGGACTATCTAAAAATATGATAAAATATAGGGTGTTCTATTTGAAAAAACGTATTTGTGATATGTCACAGACATATGGATCATCCTGTATAAATGACAGTATCTAAAAATTAAATTTCATGAGAAATTATACAATTTTTATTCTGAACTTTTTTTTTGTATATATAATAGTTTACCAGATAAGGGGGTGGCCCAAGTTATGTGGGATACCCTGTACAAATACAAAATGGAGGCCACAGCCACAGTAGCCGTCACTAAGCTGAATTATTCGAATTGGAATGTTCGGCGGTTCCAGATTAAAGTTGTTTTAATGGCAAAAGGTCTTCACAAAATTACCTGTGGAAATGAAACTATTCCGACGGAAGATGCTGAAAAAATTGAGAAATGGAAGGTCAAAGATGCTCGCGCTCAAGAAGCCCTTGTAACCAGATTGGAAGACAATAATATTTCCCATGTAATGCAATGCACATTGGCGAAAGAAATGTGGGATTCGCTGGAAAGTATATTTGAAAGAAAATCGGAAGTTAGTGCTTACTTGTTAAATTAGAAGTTTTACAGTGCCAAATTTCAAAACGAGAATGTAAATGGTTTTATTACAAAAATAACAAACATACAGGCAAAATTGAAGCAGATGGGTGAGGATATCCCGGAGAAGATGATTATGACAAAAATTATTATGTCTCTCCCAGAAAAGTTTCGTCATTTTAGATCCGCCTGGGAAAGTGTCAGCGCTCAAAATCAAACCTTGAATAATTTGACAGCCCGTCTGTTGATTGAAGAAGAGAAGTTAGAGAAACATGGAGAAAAATCTGTTGCCCTATTATCCAGCCACCAGTCTGCTGCAGGGCAAACGTCAAATGAAAATATAAACAAAAACAAGGCAAACTGTTTTTTTTTTGTGGAAAAGAGGGACATTTCAAGAGCCAGTGCAGAAATATTCAGTGTGTCTATTGTAGATGGAAGGGACATCTGATGAAGGACTGTTTTGCTACGAAGAAAAAGGATGAAAGAGACAAAAATGGGTCAAATAGTGAGAATGGAAATTTTGCTCTTATTACCATTTCCAGTTCTCAATCAGATGTGGAATGGTTCATGGACAGTGGTGCTTCGCAGCATATGTGTAGAGACGGATTATTTTATAGTTTTGAAAAATTAGAAGAGGCGAAATATGTGAAAATCTTTTCGAGTTTTGTTTACAAGCATTTAATGGTGAAAATTTTAATTCTGTGACATTATAATTATAATGTTCTTTATGTTTCAAATCTTAAGATTAATTTGTTTTCTCAGGGTAAAGCCCTAGATGAGGGTTTATCTTTGATTTCAGATGCTAAAGAGGCAACATTTGTGAATAGAGAGAGTATTACAGTGGCAGTTGCAATACGGCCAGGTAAACTTTTTAAAATGATGTTTAAAATGGTCAGTTTTTCTGAACACACACAGCAGTCTCCGAAGCTTGATAATTCTAATAATGAAGATTGCCATTTTGCTAAATATGAGCAAGATATTAAATGGTGGCATAAAGCATTAGATTAGGGCATCAAAACTTTGGATATGTAAAAAATATCTTGAATGGTGTTGAAGTTAAGCCATCTGAACAATTTTGTAGTTCATGTATTCAGGCAAAACAATGCAGGGATCCTTTTAGAGTAAACAAAAATAGGGCGTCTGAACCAGGAGATTTAATACATGTGGAGCAATTCAGTGGAAGGAGTCATCTAGAAACTGAGTTGAACCTAGCCCTTTGCTTCTGAAAATTATTATCCACCCATACTTTTTATATTATTTTCTATTCAGAAGTAATAAAGACGTTTCTTATTATTATTATTATTATTATTATTATATATGTGGCCCCATGGAGGAAGCTTCATTTAAAAATTCACTTTATGTTTTTGTTGAAAGATGACAATAGTAATTACAGGTTTGTTTATTTTTTGAAAAATAAGTCAGATGTTTGAAATCTTGAAGGATTTTCTGGTGTTTTTCAAGAATCAGACATGATCAGACTAATAAGAAGATAAAAATTATTAGAAGCGATAATGGTGGGGAATTTTTAAATCATTCCGTTGGAACTTTGTTAAAACATAAGGGTATTAAACATGAGTGTACTGTGCCATACACTCCCCAACAAAATAGTAGAGCGGAAAGGGAATTCAGAACGTGAGAGCTATGCTTGCAGAATGTAAATTATCGAAAATGTTTTGGACAGAGGCTGCAAATACTGCTGTTTTCTTATTGGATAGGACTGGTATGAGCTCAGTTCAAGGAAAAACGCATTATGAACTATTATTTAAAAGATCTTTTGACTTAAAGATGAATAAAGGAATTTTTGGCAGTAAGGTATGGGCTTACATACCTCCAGAAAAAAGTCAAAAATTAGATATGAAGAGCAAATCTGGAATATTCGTTGGATATTCAGATAATGTTAAAGGGTACAGGGTTTATTACAAAGAAAAAAATACAGTGGCTATTGAAAGAGAGGTAGCTTTTGAACAAATGGAAAATTCAGAACGGACAATTATTTCTCTTGATTCAGAGAATTGTGCAGAGAATATTGATGGGGAAAAGTTGGAAGACTTGGAGGAGGAGCCACCAGAGGTACCACAGATTGTGGAAGGAGAAGAAGATAATCTAGAAACAGAGTTAGACCAAACTCTACTGAGGGATAGAGACCTAAGATTGCGACCTTGTAGAGTCTTAAAAGTGCCTAAAAATTTACATGATTATTATGATTTAAGTTTCTTTAGCTTAGATGTCGATGAGCCGACTACTTATAATGAAGCAATGAGAAGTAACTATGCCAGTGTGTGGAAAACAGCAATTGGTGAAGAAATAAATGCCCTAATAGAGAATAACACCTGGAAGTTGGTCGAAAAGCCTCAAAAATGTGAGATCGTAGATAGTAAGTGGGTATTCAAAATTTTAAAGGATAAGGAAGGTAACATCAGTGAGTTCAAGTGTCGTTCAGTAGCAAGAGGGTTTAAACAAAATATTATTGAAGATGTGTATATAGCCCACTAGTCAGGTTAACAACTGTACGGACAATTTTGGCTCTGTGTGCACAGAATAACTGGATTGTTTATCAAATGGATGTCTGTGATGCTTTCTTACACATGGTGAATTGAAG
The DNA here is from genome assembly GCA_918026855.4 of Phaedon cochleariae. NCBI lineage: Eukaryota > Metazoa > Arthropoda > Insecta > Coleoptera > Chrysomelidae > Phaedon > Phaedon cochleariae. Next base: position 51,582,202 of record OU896713.1, on the reverse strand, counting down.
GAGGATCTTTACATGTATTTGCCTGAAGGTTATAATATCCAAAATATGGTTTGCAAATCGAATAAAGCAATTTATGGTCTTAAAAAAGCGCCTCTATATTGATATCAAAAGTTTGATGATTTCATGAAAAATGAGGGATTTTACAAAAATAAATGTGACAACTGCCTATATGTACGAATTTCTAATAATGTAACTATTTATGTCATTATTTTTGTTGATGATATTTCAATCAGTGGTTCATCTGAAAAAGAGATTGAAACATTAAAATTGAATTTGAATGTAAACTTCAAGATGAAAGATTTAGGTTGGCTTAACTATTTTCTAGGTATATTAGTTGAACAAGATTTAATAATAAAACAATAGTATCAAGTCAAAAACAGTATTTGGAAAATGTTTTAAGAAGATTTGGTATGCTGGAATCAAAGAGTGTAAGTACACCAATGGACAATAACTTTGATTATGAATGTTTAAAATATATGATGTCAGAAAGTTATGAAATAGAAAATAGATGCAATGTTAGAAACTAGGCCAGATTCATGTTCAAATATTAGTATGTTATCGAGATATCAAAACTGTGCAACTGAAAAGTTATTATTATCTCTCAAGCGGTGTGCATAAAAGGGACTTTACAGTTGAAGTTGGTTTTTAAAAGTGACAGTAAGGAAATTGTTTCAGCATATGCGGTTGCAGATTGGGGTGGTGACACTACGGACAGAATATCAACTAGTGGCTTTCTCATTTATGTTTATGACAATATCGTTTCATGGACCTCAGGTAACCAAAGCACTTGCTATCCCAACTGCTGAAGCAGAAATAATAGCCTTAAGTGCATGTACAAGTGAAGTTTGCTGGTTAAGAAATTCAATAGTTGAGTTAGGACTTTAAAAACAGCTGAAAGTTATTATCTATGAAGATAATCAATCTGCTATTTGATCCTGTACAACTCATGAACAACTTAAAAGAATTAAACATTTGGATATCAAATATCATTTTGTCAAAGAAAAAATTAAAGGTTTTTTAGAAATAAAATATATTCCAAGCAGTGATCAAGTTGCAGATATCCTAACCAAACCCCAAAATAAAATAATTTTTGAAAAGTTAAGAAGTTGTATTCATTTTACTTGATTTTTTGGGATTGTCTTTCCTTGTTTCTATAAAATAAAAATATGCATATTATTTCAATATATTTGTAGTGGGACAAATCAGATGATTTGCCCCAAAATGTCACTGACGAGCTACTAGATTTTTCTTTTAGGCTCTCTGATACAAAAATTTCCACTACAAATATATTGAAATAGAAACGAGGAGAGAAAATCCCAAAAAATCAAGTAAAATGAATGTACCACCTCCTTGATTAACCTACAGACAGTATTTAAGAAGTTGTATACTTCTCTAAATATTTCTTGTGTGGCTAGAAAATTTTGATTGAGTGGGGGTGTGGTTGAGTTGAGACAATAGGTTGGTACAACTGAAAATTTTGACAGTGCTATTATGTCATTATTAGAAGCATCCTTCTTCATTGTCAAGTCAGTAGTTACACTTTTGTTCTCATGTTAACAAACAAAGTTTGTTCTGTTATGTAATTTCAAGTTCATATTATAATTACTTTTCATTATCTGAAGTTCACCTTGTATGTAGTAATAATACACATGCTTCCACCATAGAAATGATCCATTATTTCTTATAATTTAAATGGGATGTGTATTTTTACTTATTTTGATAGAGAATAACATTGTGAATACAATGACTCCCCATTTGCCACTTTTTGACATTTTTCATCCTGAAATTTTCATTTTTCAATTTCCAATCTATAGTGATTATGATACTGGGTATTGGTTCAAAACATTGATTATGTGATATTATCATGTTCATGAGCCACCCTTGTTTCATTAGAAAAAAATGGAGTTAACAACATAATTACAATATTGCAAATTTTCAATGAACCTGGGAAACAAATAGGAAGTCAAACTCCATAAAAAATATTTTTCCTATGCAAAATGATTCAAAATCAAATGTTTCAAATCATTCATGGCACTCTAGATTGAGAATTGGAAAATGAAAATTTCAGGATGATGTGTGAAAAAGTGGCAAATATGGTTTCACTGTACTCACAATATGAAAATTAGTGAAAATATACCGGGTGTCCCATTTAAAATACAAAAATATGGTTCATTTGAAAACAATTGAATATGTCAAATAGTCTCGCAAATAGTGCACATTTAATTTACTAAACTTACACACCGAATTTCATTTGTTTATTTGTATAAACAAAAAAATAATTTCAAACTTTTTTCCCATCACAGAAAAATATATATTTGCATAACCAGTTAGGAAATGCTTCATTTTGTGTGATGATATGATTTTGCAGGATGAGCAAAGCCATGTGACAAAATATTTTTTGATAAATCTAAATGTTTGTTAATTGAGAAGTGTTATTATAGTCACCTAGAATTTTTTGAATGATTCAGTGTGATTCAATATTCATAAATGGCATGTTGTCTGTGTATTATTATGTTTGCAATGTTTTGCAATTTATTAAAATTTTTATGTTCTTACTACTACAATTGGTAAAACTGCATTTATCATGGGATGGTTTTTTTTTCGAAAATTTTTTTGGTACTCACATATTTTTGTCTGAAAAACACGAATTTGATAATGAAAATGTGAACAAACCACTATTGCTTTGGAATGACATTACACATGCCATCATTTTAAATGATATTCTTTCTGAGATATTTTTCCTTCTTTTCACTAAATATGGATAAATCTCAAGAAAATCATATTTATAGTTGAATCATAACATGATTTTTTTAATATATTATATTTAAAAAAATGTGTCATACATTGGGATATATAAATTGTCCAATATGATGAAAAAAGAAGGGAAAATTGTTCTAAATGCCATCCAGAAGACAGGCAAAAAAGAAGGTGAAATTTGTAACTTTATAGTCAAATATCTTGATAAATAATGGTTTGTTTACATTTTCATTATCAAATTCGTGTTTTTCAGAGAAAAATACATAAGTACCAAAACAAATTGTGGAAAAAAAAACCATCACATGATAAATGCAGTTTTACCCTACAATTTTTATTGTGATACAACTTACCACATGTGCATTTTGTACCAAAGTGGCTGATAAACATTATTATTATTATTATTATCAGATAAAACCATGATGTAGTTTGATATTATAAATGAATGAAAATCTGAAAATCCCATACTACAAAAAGCTGCCTACATAACCAGATGAAAGGTACTGAATATTTGTTATGTCATATTGACCACATAAGGCAAAAATATCATGTGGTATGATGACAAAACTGACAAATTCATAAACATCGTGGATGAGACCATATGAATTTGATAACTCATTGATGTTGACTAGTAAAACAGTACAAAATGTCATTGATATTAGAGACAATAGTTTAAAATCAAAGTTCATACTATAAATGCCAAGATGATTGAAAGCAAGATAATTCAAAAGATTCCTAAGATCAATAAATGATATACATATACAATAAAATAGTCAATAAATATGTTTAATTACTTACCTTAACCATTTGTGATAAAGTTAAACCTGTCACCATTTTAGCAGCCTCATCCTCAGCAGTTATATTCAATATAGTGGAAAGATCCTCACCATGAGATATGTTCCTGCTAGTTTTTGCTACTGCAGATGATTGTTTGCTCAAGATTCTGCACAATCTCAGAAATCTTGGATCAGTTTCAAAATCAGACAGCTTTACTTTACCAGTAGATGACCAATCTGCTAGAATTGAAACTACCTAAAATGAGGTAATTATAATTTATTTGAGAACTCATGAAATGTTCAGCAATAATTATTATGTAAACATTTCTGGAAGACATTTGATACATGTACAGACAATGAATTATTCTGATGAAAGCAAGAATAGGTATTGATTTTGCTTCAAACTGTACACTGTACATGATGAACATATTATTCAACCTCTTGATATTCACCTTCAATGCATGCCTTCTTGAAACTCCATTACCATCTGTTACAGTAAGCAATTCACCTACAGTTGTGGCTTCTACAAGTTTGGAATCTGTTTGAGGGGTCTTGATTTGACTGTTTTCACCCTTCAAGGAATCAAAAACTGCAGCTACCATAGAATTAATGGGTCGCTGGCCTTTGAACACCTTGCCAGAACTTATACTATTTCCTGAATCAGGTGACGGTTGATTCGCTGTGAATTTTAGTTCGGGAAATGAGGAGGACGATGAATAATTGTTGAACCTCAATAGTAAGGGTAAAACACTGCAGCTCTTTGAACTTCTTGTCATCATGGTAGTCAATTGGAACATTTTTGCTGAACCCTTTTTAGTATTGACAAAGTATCAGCTTATTCTACACAGAATTGTAAAACTGAATAAAGAAGAATATTTGGTAGTATACAATTATTTTTTGGATTCACTCATTTCAAATATAATATTTTTCAAAAGGAACGTATCTACATAACCTATAGATGTCAAATTCGACATTTTACCACAGTGACAGCGGAAGGTCTGTTCGTTAATCGTTTCGGTGCTTCTCAACCTTGTTAAAATAGTCTAGAGCTAGGACGCATGTAATAAAGTTGTCGTCAGACAGTCCAGAAGTCCAGATATTTAGGGGTCTATTCAGTAACTCATCGTTAGAATACGATATCGTTACCTTAACGATACATTGACCAACGACATTTTAAACGATACATTCTGGAAACTTATTCAGTATCGATGTCGTTAGAGAAAAATCTGGGGACATGGTAATAAATGGATTTGATGAATGTTGGTAACAGTATGAGTATGTTGATGTTCTGTGGCTAAAAACCGCGCGAAACTCGTTAGAAGTTGAAAAGAAGGTAATGATATGTTATTATTGTCGAATAATATGGTCAGTACTTCGTCTTCCAGACAACAAAATTGTTGTTTTTTGTGTTGAAAATGTCACCAGCTGTCTGAGGGAACTTCACAACAAGATTATTGACAATAATATCATCAACCTCATGAACCCACATCAGGTTTTTGATAAGTTCATGTAGATACCATGAAATGTAAATATCGAAAGGTCGCTATAGGTCCGAATCTCTGGCAGAGCAGAAATTTTATTTATATAACGAGAGAAATTCAAATTTTCGTTGCCTCGGCAGGAGACGATTTCGCACGATTCGCTGTTGCTTTCCAATTGAAAGGTTCTACTCCTAAGGTGGCGTATGGAGTTAGTAACAAAGCCCACATAGAACACACATGGGCTGAAGGATCTATCGTAAGGTCTATGGCCAATTGGTATGTATACATGCATACTTGTATTTCTATGTGCTGGCAGCATGAATCCTGATATTTCATTATTCAATCTTGTGCTGCATCTTTTGCTCAATATTATAAATGCATTTGAAGAATTAGCACATCTGATAACTCAGGATTACTCATATCCCTGAGTATTCTGAGTTGCTGTCTATATTTTGTTGTCTGAAATTTTTTTGATGATATCATATGATATTACAATGTAATGTACCAATGCGATCACTAGAAACAATGAAGAGTTTATTATCTGCGTGCTATCTCTTCTAGAACTAATGCCCGGTTATTCACATTCACCACTGTCTGCCAATTTCTATATTATTTTTTGTGTCTCCTAACGACAAAAAAATTTCTGCAAAGACACCTCAGCCGATGTCGTCTACAAACGATAAGTTTTGTCGTACAGTACGACAATCGTTAGCTACAGAATAACAAATATCGTTCCTTAACGATTATCGTTCGCTAACGATGTCGTTAAGCGTTACAGAATAGCCCCCTTAGCCGTCATTGGCTAGAGGCAAGGTCTATTAACTTCTATAAGTTAAATAGCCTTGAGCTAGAGGCACTTTTTTATGTGAATTGTGAGCGTATAAGTTCATTCTTTCTGTTGTTGACATGTAATTTGACATTTTTGAAACCTGACGCGACGTTTTAAAACGTCTTTTACCATGCCTCGAATGATGGAAGTAGTGCCTCGTATATACCTTGATTTACTATAGTCCAGGTGATTATATCTAGACATGTTTATGATTCCCGATCAATACATTTTCTAGCCTACTGTGTCTTACTTAAACTGAAGAAACAGTTTCTTCCTTTAGCCCCCTTCATGCAAACCAGAGATCAGTCAACCAACTGACGTTTTTGTCTTGCTAACAGGGTACGGACAGATCATAGCTCCTTTCTCTTTTAATCATCTAGTGACTTTGGTTTTGTGTATTGGCGTCCCTGACATGACATTGCTGTCACGTCACATTCATAGGCGTTAAAAGAGATCTCACAAAATTCTGTTTTGGAAGGATGGTAAAATGTGCTGCGTTCAATCAGTTGGATGGCGAATTTGCATTTGTTAGCTTTATATCAAATGCAAATGAACTTAGAACATGGAAAGTGAAGTGATACCGAATGGGGAAAATTGTTAAATACATCAGCAAAATATTTGAGGTAAACCTAATACGAAATCACCTATTATACTTTCTCATTGTGCCTATAATTATCCACTCCACAAGTTTTTGAATGCATTATAGTAGAAACAGTTTTGATTGAAAAAAATTGAACGTACATTCAGGAAATATTAAGTTTCCTTAACAGCAAAAATGATTCCCAACATGAATATATACAGCACACATGACATATAAGCACATACCTACATACAATTGTTCACCATTTCTAAACCATAAGGCTCAGTCTGAAATCAAAATTCATCTATTATTGATGGGTACTGCCTAAGAAGAGTCCCATTTGGTAAAACGAATAGAACTCAGAAAAATTTGCTCACTGCCTCACAAAGATTATGCTTGAGTTGAAAAACCAAAAACTCAAAAATTATCATCATTATTTGGATATAATATGTACAGTCGAATGAGAAATTACATGTGGAAATTACGTATGATACGCCAATGTCCTCAATATAACCTAAAAAACAAAAAATGTCAAAAATCTAGTGTTTATCCCCAGAATAACTGTTTCACAAACACTTTAGAGTGAGAGGAGACGAGGATCTGTCCGTACCCTGTTAAGATGACAAATACGTCAATTCACATCAAGGGACCCTAGTCAATCCTCGAGTCTCGAGTCCTTTGATGGAAATTGGCGTTAAAGACAGCTTTAACAGGGTACGGAATTGTGGACAGAACTGCAGAACACTAGATTTTTGACATTTGTTGTTTTTTAAGGTTATATTGAGGTCATTGGCGTATCATACGTAATTTCGATATAGAATTCCTGATTCAACTATACCAATACCAAGAGTTTACTACTCCAGCATAATCTTTGCGAGGTAGGGAACATATAATTTGTACTAAAAGCTCAATATATTTCACCAAAAGAGACTGATGTTCTTAGACTGCATACCAGGGTTGACTGAAATGACTGAACGAATTCTGATTTCAGGCTGAGCAGTAGTTTAGCTATAAGCTGAATGAGCTGAGACTTGGCTTGAGAAATGGTGAAAACCTCGATGTGGGTATCTGAACTAATGTAGTCATGGCATGTCTGTTAAATATATTTTCGGAAATCCAAGTCGGAGAAAAATTTATGAAGTGACTATATTTTTAGGACGGAAAGTAGCCTGAAAAAGTAATACGTGATATTGCAGGAAAATCAAGAATAGAACATATACAAAGAGAACTACAAAACCAACCCAGAGCGCAATATTGAAATCACTTTCCCAAATTTATTTATCTGTGGAGTTATTTCGTGAGTTTCAAAAATCAACTCAGCAACATTAAACCATAATGCAGGCTCATGTTTTCAGAAAGTAATAATTATGTTATACAAATGTCACATCAACGTCAGACTATTATATCATAAATATACCAAGTATATATATAACATAACTAGTCATCATAAGTATACTCTGTTCAGTTCACTTTGTGAATATTCTGTTCGGTTCGTATGGACTGGATGGTTTTCTCCGATTGAGTGGTGGCAAGTATCAAAGTACTGCTTCTTTGATCTGCAACAAAATATCACATATCAACCAAAGTACATTCATATCAGAAAATAAATATCATTAGATGAGTGTTGAAAAGGAATATTCTCAGATAAATTATGAACATACAAAAAAGGATATATATTGATATAAAGCAATACATTGAGAATTCGCATTCTCTATGTCAATTTATCATACACCCAAAAGCATCATTAGATGAATTACGTGGATGTTGAATCTGAGACATACCTGAATAATATATTCAACGTCCATAACTGGATTGCTACATATCCGCATTCTTTCCGAATAGTGTTTTTTCCAGTAGGCATTTTCCACATTTTCAATTACGTACGTGGGATATATTAAGGACCTTGAAGGCCAAACGATGTGCTGCTCGGATCTAAAACTAAGGATCAATTTCAAATTTGAATCGTGAGACCTACATAGAATATTGGATATTGTTTTCAACATTCGTAACTGGAACGCGATATATTTTTGTAATTCATCAACTATCTCAATGAAGACGAGGCAGGCAGATAAACAACAATTTTCTCTGCAATGAAGAACACTGTATATACCTAACCCACCATGCGTCTACCTCTTTTGCAGAGAGGGTTTATAAACGCCGAGTTGATACTCTCCCCATAAGTATACTCTGGTCAGTTCACTTTGTGAATCTTCTGTTCGGTTCGTATTTACTGGATGGTTTTCTCCGATTGAGTGGCAAGTATCAAACACTGCTTCTTGGATCTGCAACTAAACATCACATTTAAATCGAAGTACATTTGAATCAGAAAATATCATTCGAGAAAATACATAGATGTTGAATCTGAGACATACCTGAATGATATTTGCAACGTCCGTAACTAGATTGCTACATATCAGCTTTCTTTCCGTATAGTGATTTTTCCAGTAGGAATATTCCCCATGTTCATTTACGTGGGTAATATTGAGGACCTTGAAGGCCAAACAAATGTGCTACTCAGATCTATAACTGGATGATGCTAATTGAAAAGGAACCAACCGCCAAATCGCATGAAATAAGATGAAGGTTCCATGCGACAGCTTGGCATTCATTCATTATTCTGTGAAAAGTATCAAGCGCCTACTGCAAGGTTGGTAGAACTGATTATAATTTGTATAGGAAGGTTGCCTCGATCGATAGTGCGGCAAGGGGGGAAACGGTCACTCGTGACGTCACAGGCAGTAAGACGACAAGTTGTCAACCTTAAAGCGACATGTCATGAAATGTTTACCAAATAGAGTATACAAACATGATACAAAATTTTTGGTCTGCTCAGCATATTTATATTAATTTATTGTATCTGATTATAAGTAAGTACCATTATAAAATATGGATATTTACATATACTCCTGTATAATACCTTCAATCTTCGAAATGAGAAGGCAATTTTGGATGGATCAGTAGTACAGAGAGGTATACCTATCTGAAATTTTGTTCCAGGGGCTATTTACCAGGTCGTGGTACCAGGTATGTGTGTTTTGAGGTATGGAGCATAATTATGGAGCTAGTGATTACTTATGCATTGATTATGAACCTACTCATCCTATATATATCCTGCAAATCAGATAATGTGAACAAGAAACTACAGAAAATATAAGAATAATCAACTGATGATCCAGAAGTAGTAGCAGTGGACCAATATTCGTACACAACAGATCACTTATTTTATCAATATAACTCTGTATTCTGAAAAATTGACAAACTTTCTTAGATACCTATAGAAAATACAAGAGGAAATAGTATTTCATTGTTTGATTATATTGTAGTCAAAAACAGAGCAATTGATCGAAGTATTTGAGCATAAAAAAATAACAAAATATGATTCTGAACAAAATTAATGAAAAATAACACTACTATTATAGGTAAACCTATAATGAAGGATAGTTCAAGGAATCTCTCAAATAAACATAGCTCCTCTTCGTTGGGTAACGTACTCTTGCTCAAATATCTCAACTTGAAAACACGTGTGATATCTTCTGATGTCCATTTTACCCGTTCAGCAAGAATCTCAACATTCACAACTGGTCTGGTTCTGATCATTTTTCCAAACTTGAATACTTATGGTGTTTCTCTTGTTGTATTTGGTTTTATTGATGGGATTCCTACCTTGAGTTTTCATCTCTTTGGTGTGTGATTTAGCAATTCTGCTTGTGCCGTTCAAAATCCTCGGCATCGAAATGGGCAGAACATATTCGCCAAGTTTTGGTATTAAATGAATTAAAATTACGTCCACAAAATTGAATTCATGTTTCCCACGAATAGACTCATCTTATGGAAATTAATGGAAACACAAACTAAATTCACTAGTCTCATAACACTTGTACGAATTTTAACAAGAAGTGACCGAACAAATTATCATTTTTACATTTTTAAGTTCAAAATGGTTCAAATATTCGAAAATACTGACAACTGTCAACTCAATACATGCGCCGGCCAATCGCCGGCGTACATATCATACACGAAGTGTACGAGAGTGCTACACTTTTCGTGCAAAAGAAAGGGCCTATTACGTCATGAGTTACTCAAGGTCACTCGCGGGGTGCGATCGAGGCAACCTTCCTCTACAAAATAGCCATCAGTTTTACCAACCTTGCGCCTACTGGATTTCTAGCGACATCTATCGACTAAAGACCTAAGCGACATCGAAGAAAAAAGCAGTTTCCTGTTATTGAAAGAGATCCAACTGACGTTACCGTTTATAGAAAATGATCAGTGTCACTTGGTTCCTTTTATGTTTTAAGTCATTCGTGTTTGTGATAACAGTGAGTGTTGGTTTTCATGTATTTCGTATTCTATACGGACAGAAAATGGGTAAAAGAGCTCAAATCATTGTCGATAAGGCATTACGACTCAAGGAGGATAACCAGTCCGAACCGAAAAGACTGAAACTCAACCAATGTAATGAAAGTGAGTAAATTTGTATAGGTTATGTCTCGAAAGTATTCAGTTCTTAATATTTTTTCTTGAGAATCATTGCATTTCCTTGTGAATATTCGTTCTTTTTAGACATTTCACAGTTTTTGTTCAGTTTTTTCTGGTATTCTTATGGAGAATGATATCTAAAACGAACCAACCGCCATTAAGCCATTATAGTTGGAGCCGAATCACGAACCAAAGGGCGAATGGTTCTTTTTAGATATTATTTCGGGAATGTGAAGAAATATTCATTACGTATTTATTTTGCATCCCCAAGGAACCATGTGGATCTGGTCATCCACAGAATACCACTTCTAAAGAAGTAGATTCATCAGGTAAGTGTACACATAGGTACCAATACATTTTTCGCGAATACTTGAATACATTCTGTATACTGACCTATTCTTACTTATTGAAGGTGCAAACATTCAGAACTTTGAGAATAAAAAAACGAACAACCAGATCATTCAAGTTCCGAATCTTGAAGACCCAACTATCACCGAATCAAGTCAGAATATAATAATCAAGGAAATTCTTGTGTTCAAAAGTCCAATCGAAAAAATTCAGATTCCTAGGCTATGTTCATCAGGTAAAAATATTCATTTCGAAATCAAATACATTCCATTACCTATCTAGAAATCCATTGTTATTAACTTCAGGGATACACACTGATGAAAACAAGGAGAATGAATTGAGAAATAAACATTCACCTCTGAATTTGAAAGTGATAGTTGAAGGAGTTCCTATTATTGACGAATTCAATGAACCCACTGTGCAAAAACTCATACTATTAACGTTATTTCATTGTAACCAAGATACCTTGTTACGTTGTGAATTTGGTGCTATTGACATCTTAAAGATTATCTTAGAGTCGTTATATGTCCACCAACAGTACAATATCGCAGGACGTCGCAAGAACGTTGAGTAAGAGTCGAAACTGATACGTGTCATGAAACAGCTTTGTTACAGTGAAAGTACATTCTCAAATAGTATTTGCGATAACGCATTCACGTACCATGTCTTCATTTCGGAATGTAAAAAGTACATATCCCTGGACGATTTCATAACATACCTGTTTCATTATTGTTGACTCTCTTGTAACATTACTAGGATCTTTCGAAATATACAGGGTGATACTCCAAAAATGTTCACCCTTGTAACTTGGTTATTTCTAGACCAATATTCGTGAATTCTGAAAACTAATACTGGTATAATCACATAGCTAGATTTTATCACACTGGGTTTTTCATAATATGTGGGACGCGTCCTCTCATTTCTTCCACTACAGAGAACGATAAATAGGTATAATGAAGCAAACTTGGTTCAATCATCTCAAATGTATCGGAAGAAATAAAAAATGGTAGGTATTTTTAACAACTTGAGAACAAAAGAGTTCTGGTCAATTCTTTGAAGGATAATTTATTATTGTTTTGAGCTGCCCTATCACATCTTGATGTGCGTCCCATATATTTTGAAACACCCAGTATACATTTTCTGGCTAAAAAATATACCGAATAGTTTTTGAATTCTGCGATCGGTCCAGAAATGACTAAATTTACAAGAGGGAACATTTATGTTGGATCACCCTGATATTTACTATAGTCAGCTCCATTGCTGAATACCCACTTATCAGAGGAGAAAAATAAATTCAGAAATGTATTCAATTATTGTATGTAAGGTAGAAGTACAATTGGAAATAAATGGATATTTGATTGACTATAATTATATCCTTCCACGTATGTCACTTCAGTTAGTTCAGTTTTATGATTCTATGGGCGAATCTATTTCAAGGCTGAGGATTTCATGAAATGCACCTGAAACACCAAACAATTGTAATACACAATATCAGCATCAAATATTCATATCATCCTACCTTGATTCTGCCTCGATTAGTTCCCTTCCTGATGGTGTGTTCTTGATTCTCGAAACTTTCACCCTCCTCTGTGGCAGTGGGTGAATTTGAGAGTGTTCTAGCCCAATGTAAGAGTTGATTTTCATGTTGTCATCATTTTTTCATACGCCTTTCAAGAATAAAGGACTTACTAATTCTTGTGTCCCCCAAATTTCTCTATTTTTGATTGAATGAAATCCCAGATACTTGGATTCTGAAATATATACCATACCTAAGTAATAAATTTACATTACCTACTATATGCATTTCACTTTTTCATACCTGAACTTCCCAGGCAAACAGCAGATGTGTATTCCATCATTTCTACTAAAGTAGGTCAGAGCAGGGTAGGTTTGTCCAGAGCTCACGCATGTTCTAGTAATGTAGGTATCCATCAGGTTCCGAGGAAACTTCATAAGTACTGACCTGTAAACAATGTAGTACTCGAAGACATTGATATACTTATTCCAATGAAAGCTTCCGTGAATGACATGAATCAAACTATTCTGAGGGAGCCTGTTGGTCACTGATATACCTATATAGCTATTTGGTGATACATTTTTCTATATTGCGTATGACCTAACCCCAAAAATCAAATAATATTACTGAGTTCATTTGAAACAAAGAGAGGAACAATAATAGAGGACTTGTGTGCTTGTAGTTATATTTATCACATAATTATATATTCACTGAGGAAGATACCCGACAATAAAATAAATTATGACTGAAGCCATTATGAATCAGACAACTGTGTGCTGATACATAAACAGAAAATTATGATTTTGGTAATTCAACTCACCTATCTCACCGCATGTTTTCCAAAAAACGCACTTCCACTTGATTTTCTTGACTATTAGTCTACCTCAAAAGTCAAAATTCACACTTTATTGTGAGACACATCAAACACAACACAACACAAACCACGCCGTCCGTCATAACCACGACAGCATCATCTCTCAAAATGGCGAATATTAGCAAAATAGCACAAAGTGAGAAAGATACGTGTCTGATTCGAATCAAGTTCGTGATAATAGTCCCACGGAAAATGATAAAAGTACGTCACATAAAATGTTCTGTGGATGAAATAAGAATACTTTGGAGAAGGCGTTGGAATATTGACTCAAATAAGATCACATAGACGTGCATAGGTCAGTTTACTGTTACGAAACAGCGATGTGTATCTGGGGATGTAGCAGAGTCAGCCCAAATAAGAGACGAATTAAAAACGTCCCAGAAATATGTTATTATCACTTATAAAAGATGTAATCTCAAAAAGGTCACCAAAGGTACAAGAAATTAACGTTACCAAACATCCCCGGGATGTTCCTTGCTCAGTGGGAAGGCATCGTAATTTCTCATCCAATTAGCCCAGGTGAAAAATCATAATGATAATAATCATTTAAAATGATAGTATTTAATAATTTCAATACATAAAATCAAAATTTACAGAATATCCCTTTTATTTCAGGAACGAACATTATGAATACAGAACATAAAGAACCAGAAAACTTGGAGTTTCAATGCCAGAACAATGAAGACTTACTTGAAGAAATTGCGATTCCTGATGAGGACTCACTTGAAGAAATGGTTATTGATAATAATTACAATAATTACGAATTAAATAACATTGAACAGGAAATACAAAACGAAGATTCCGATGATAGTATGAAAGACCGAGACTATATTCCTGATTCGGAAAGTGTTAGTAGTTTAGAGGAAGGAGAAGTTGACTTGCTATTTGATGAAGAGGAGATTGAGAGGAAGCAGAAATTAAAGCAAGAAAAGGAAAATTGGAAAGGACGTTCCAAGAAAGGACGGAATAATAAATATCCTGGACAAACTTTCGCCACAAGAAAGAAATTGAAAGATGCCAATAAGACTCACTACACTGTCAAAGGAAAATTGAAAGAAGCCAAACAATTCATCGACTACAAATGCAGCTGTCTGAAAAAATGCAGTGAAAAATTATCAGGAGATGAAAAAGGAATATATTTCAAAAATTTTTATGATTTAGCATCATACGATTTGCAAACTAGTTATATCGCAGCAACAGTCAAAGAAATGCCTATTAAGAGAAAACGAGCTAAAAATGGTCCAGGTAAATCTTATACTAGAGTCTATATGCTTGGAAAGGTTGAAGTTTGCCGGGATACTTATATAAACACTTATCAGATATCTACTAAGAGAGTAAATACTGCATTAGAAAAAAAACGTAGCTCCCACATAAAAGATGAGCGAGGAAAATCTGGAGGTAAGAAGAAAGTTGATGAAGAAATAATAAATCTAATCATCAATCATATAAAGAAATTTCCAACCTATGTTTCTCATTACTCTCGATCAGAAACTGAGGCGAAATTCTTGCCTTACGACCTTACTGAGAGTAAAATGTATGAACTGTATATAGCTGACAATCATCCAAAAGTTAGTTTTCAGTTCTTCAAAAATATATTTTATAAACATTTCAATTTGAAACGGAAACCCCCAATTAAAGATACATGTAACAAGTGTGACATGTATTCTTCACAAGTGAAAAATGCACAAGATGAGAACCAACAACTAGTTTTGAAAGAACAACATGATGTGCATCTTGAAAGGGCGCAGCTTGCTAGAGAACAGCTCAACAAAGATATGAGAGAAGCGAGTAAAAACCGACATATTGAAACCCTTTGTTATGATATGGAAAAGGTTCTGGGATTACCTAAGTTACCAACAAATATTGTCTATTATAAGAGACAATTAAGTATTTTCAATGAGGGTATTCATTCAGGATCAACGAATACTCCATATTGCTTTTTGTGGAAAGAGGGGGTAGCAGGGCGAGGAGCCCAAGAAGTCGGCTCATGTATTAAAAAATTCATCGATGTGCACCTTAAGAAGGGAGTAGAGGAATTAATATTGTGGTCAGATAGCTGTGGTGGCCAAAATCGTAACATAAAAATTGTGATTATGTTAAAAACAGTTTTGATGCAGCACCCAACATTGAATGTAGTTTATTTCAAATATCTTGAGTCCGGGCACAGTTTTTTGCCGAACGACACAGATTTTGGGCAAATAGAAAGGGCGCTCAAAAATCAGGTTCGCATTTATACACTGAAAGATTTTATGTCAGTAATAGGAAATTGTAAGAAACATCATAAATTTGTAATAAACCTGATGGAGTCCGATGATTTTTACTCAACTGAGGATATTGAGAAACAAATTTCAAACAGGAAATTGACTACTAATAAAGAGAAAGTGAGTTGGTTGAAAACAAAAATAATAAAACTTGAGAAGTCGAAACCAAATTCGATATTTTTGTGTGAGTCCCACTCACCTGAAGAGAATGATTTCAAAGAAATAGATATTTTGAAAATAACACGAGGCAAAAAAATTCCCATTGATCCTCAAAAATTGAAAGTTCTTTACCCTGAAGGAAAAGCCATCTCGAAGAAAAAATGGGATGACATCAAGACCTTACTAAAGTTTCTTCCCAAAGATGCAATTGACTTTTACAGAGTCGAGAATATCGAGAACTTTGAGGATGATATCGAAGGTTTTGGCTCAAAAACTGATTTTGACTATGAAGATGCAGTCTGAGTCTCATAATATTTTTCCTAGTTATTGAGATACTTTGTTTTATGAGTCTGGAAATAAAATTATTAGTTGTTCCTTTAAAACGACCCATTTCATTGATTCCCTTTAATTTAAACAGAACCATGGGATTTGGATCTTTTTTGAGTAATACAAAACGATTGTTTGATTATTGAGAAGGAACCATCCACCAAAAAAAATAGAAAATAGTTGTTTTGACACATGAAAAGAAGATAATCCACTATTCACTATCATTCGATCCAAACTTGCAATATTATTTCATAAAAAAAATTTGAAGATATGATAATTTCAAAAGAACAAGAAATTTGTTATAACCGCTGATTTCCCAAAATGGATATGTGGCACTTGGTTCCTTTTCAATTATCATCATCCAACTATTAACTAAGTATAAATTTCAAATTTGAATCGTGAGACCTACATAGAATATGAATCTATGGAAAGTCTGGATAATGTTCTCAACATTCAAAACTGGAACGTGATATATTTTTGTGATTCATCAATTCATCAACTATCTCAATGAAAACGAGGCAGGCAGATAAACAACAATTTTCTCTGCAATGAAGAACACTGTATATACCTAACTCACCATGCGCCTATACCTCCTTTGCAGAGAGGGTTTATAAACGCCGAGTTGATACTCTCCCCTCGTAAGGGCACCTGTCGTGTTTCCATAAAGACATAAAGGTGAATATCTGTCTTATCTGTTTCCTTGAGAATATGGAAAGGATATCAATATATCGTTTTCCGTACGAATATTATTAAGGATGTGAATTCTATAAAGTATTCTCTGGCCATTTTTCTTTGCGGATTCTTTGTTCGATTCCTCATGACTAGATGGTTTCTTTTGATTCAGTGAAAAGTATCAACACTTTGCTTCTCAGATCTGCAAATAAGCATGATATCGAATATCGAAGTCCATAAAAATTGATACTGATTTTCATGAGAGGCGGAACATGGATGTTGAATCTGAAACATACCTGAATGAAGACGAGGCAGGCAGATAAACAACACTTTTCTCTACAATGATACTGCAATACTGCAAAAATGCAAAAATATTTTTTTATGTCCACTCATGAAGCAACGTTGTCAAATCACCAATTATAATCAATTTATCATAAAGATTTAGAATCCTGTCGTTGGATAAAACACGAGATGAGACATAATATGAGTAAGCCATGATGTTATAGATCATTCTTGACTTTTTCGAGCAACCAGCATGTCTGTATATCTCTTGTACCCTATAACAAAATATCATGTTGATGTTGAAGACTTGGCAACAATGTGCTGAATGCTGAGAACTGACAAGGCACCGCACACAATTCGTGCGCCGGGTTGTCACGTTCACCCTCAAATATCCTCTAGTGTGAATTAATATAATAATATTAACACAAATGTATTATAAACAATGAGCCACAACAGATGAGGAAATATTTTGAGACAATTGATTTTTATGTCTAATTAGGAATATAACCAATACAAAATTGAGAATTTATGAATTATTGAATAACTAATATTTCCTAAATTCCAATCGTATTTCAACATATGGCAACTGTGCTATGGGTCTGTCCCTACTTACGAAATCATGACGTCAGTTTTTACTCGCGGTAAATTTTTAGCCGTTTGAAAATTACCGTGGCATTATCGTTGATCTGGGCACTTCAAAATCGAATGAAGAATTCTAAAATGAAATATGAAAGTTATTTGAGTGATGATTCTTTTTAAGAAATAAAAATAATTAGTCAACTCACCTATTCAATTTTTGTGGATGGTTCCATGGCTGTTAGCAAGCAGTGTATATCACTGAAGATTACCCCACTTGGTCATAATGTGTACTTTCAGTATATATCTATACCGTTCCTGCAAATTTCAGAATCCTAACTGAACAAATACGAAAGATAATGCTTTCATTGAAAGTGAGACACACTGTGCAATGTTCATCTTGAGTCAATTCTGGTCTTCATAACTCTTCATCTGTAGTTTTATCTTCAAAATGAGCCTGAGATTTTAAAAATCGGTTGGGAAGGAAAAAAGTTATGACTGCAAAACATAAAAGTTAATTTTTCGATATCACTCTGTAAGTAAAAGGGATAATAAGACAATTCGAAAAATATCTCGAGGTAATCTGCTGTCGAACAGTTTCAGGTGACACCTCGGGTGACACACTTTAGATAGTTTATACATATGAAGAACCTCATGTTTCAAAGAAGTACGAGCTTATAGCTGAAGGACTGGGCTAGCGAACAGTATGAACCAAATTCTAATTGTTCAAAGCAGAAAAAAAGTTATTCATATTTCAACAGGGGGTTAACATTTTATGACTAATCACTTTACCCAGGAATGCGAGCTGGATATATAAATATAATATACTATAGGAAATTATACAATTAGTACAGGGTATTTCGAGACAAATTTCCAATCTGAGTATATGGATAATAATAAGAGTTTGACAATTTGTGTGTGACCATTTCATAGAAATTTTGACGACTTCGAAAAATTCTCTGTGAAAATTGGCAGTTGCAGTACCTAGCCTAGCACAGTCAGCGAAACGGATTGACATCAAATTTTCTTCGGGTTTGTTCCAATCGCATACATTTCTCGGCTCAGCTCAAAATACCTATCAAATTATACTATCATTTCATAATGAAAAAATTAAAAAACTCACCAGCGTGAAAAAGGTAAAAAATGATTTATGCAATGCCATTGTTTGAAATTTTCGATTACTATGACTCATTTTTTAGGGAACACTCCGTTTGGAACGATAAATAATTCCTTCCACGTATTTTTCAATGTCGATCACACAATTGGGCCGTACGTGATGACATCTAATATGGAACTGTCTTGATTCACCACCTGGTCCCGAATGAATGACTAATGAGTTGAATCATGTTGCTAACCGATTAATTTCCGAACAAATCATTTATCTATGACTAATGATGATAATGGAATTATACGGTGGGGGGAGTCTTTGAGAAATGATGATTATACGGGGGGGAAAAGAGATATACAGGGTGTCCCAAAATTAGCCTGCCAAACTTCAACAGCGGCTTCTTCGACCAAAAATAGGCAGAAATGTTCCAATGAACATGAGTCGAGAAATGTCTCCTATGAGAGCTACGTCCCCCTGAAAGGGGGCTCATATTTCTTGAGTATTTCCGAAACTCCCATGCGATAAAAATATACAATTTGGTATAAGAACTAAACTTTCCATGCCCAATGCAGTGAAAATGAAAGCATTTCAAAATTTCAATTGGGAGTGTATCATACAGAATGGAACAACACTAAAAATTGATCAAAATTTTTTTGCATTCATATGTCTCGACAATTCAATCCTGGATTATGAAATTCCTCAACTTTTTTCAAAATAAAAAGTTACTCTTCTTCCTTGACGATCAGATGTAATTATTATCGAGTAAAAACAATTTAAGAATATTGTTACATCTCAGATATTATGCATAACATTGCAATGAGGCGTAGTGGAAATGAAAAAAAAAATGCACTAGTATTGAAGTAGTTCTTTCATCATCATTTCCCTATTTTTTGCGCTTTTATATTGTTTGGAAAAAATAAAATACTGTATTTTTTTATAGTCACTATGATTTGAAAATTTGCAACGTTATGCATAAGATGTGAGTGCATCAATATTTTTATATCGATTTCACTCGAAAATGATACATCTGATCGATGCGGAACAAGAGCACCTTTTTTTGTGAAACAGTGTGGATTTTCATAATCAGAGATTGAATTGTCAGAAAATATGCATACGAAAAAGTTTGACCAATATTTAATGTAGTCTCACCCTGTATTATACACTCCTGAATGAAACTTTGAAATGATTTCATGTTCACCGCATTAGGCCTGGAAAGTTCAGTTCTTGTACCAAATTGCATCATTTTATCATTTGACGTTTCGAAAATATTCAAGAAATATCATCTTCAGGAACCCCTATTCAGGGGGCCGTAGCTCTCTTAGGAGACATTTCTCACCTCCCATGTTCATTTCAAATTTTCTTCCTATTTTTGGTCGAAGAAGCCGCTGGTGAAGTTTGGCAGGCTAATTTCGGGACACCCTGTATAGTATACAAAATATAAGATGAAGTATTGAACACGGATATACTGACAGTATTATTTTAGGAAGTCTATTGATTTAAAAATATTTAACCTAGGCTGAAAATATAATCTTTCCCAAAATATCTAGATATGTTTTGTCAACTGGACAGAAGAGGAAAATAATGAACAATGTGGTCTACTTTATATAAGCGCGCATCCAAATTGACATTTGGTATAATAATGATAATATGTTTATTTCGATGGAATCAGAATACAATGGAAGAAATAATGATAGCAAGTTAACATTAGGAAAATGAACATTAGAAAACCCACAGAAGTAGCAAATGCTGCTTGTCTGTGGTGAAAAAATATTAATTTCGTTTGACGAGCTATCATTGAAAATACTAAGTTTAATTATTTTGGAAAAATAATCAAAATGGATAGATATAAAAATAAATGAAATGAAAGAACTCCGGTGTTAAACAATCACAAAAACTTCGGATAATATATATGTACATAAAATTACTGACGAAACTAAAATAAATAATATCGGAATAAGAATCTACGTATAAAAGTTCAAAAATGTGAAATACTTAATTAATTTGTGTGTGTGAAAATGTAATGAACACTCGAACATATCTGAAATAATTATTGACAAATTGTTCTATGGAAAGGAATCCATCGATAGTTCACCTAATTCGGCTCTAATTAAGTTGAAATTTGACGACTGATTATTCTTTTGCAATAAAATTGGATTTTTTGAATAACGAGTTCAATAAAAATACTGTTTTTCAAATTGGATGCGCACTGTTGAAAAAAAAGAAGTTTTTTGTTTTGCCTGAAGACGGATCTGGATTCTAATTTCGATTCATATTTAGTTTTTATGAGAAATATGAGTTGAATATATACCTACCAAGTATGAATCGATTATACACAGTGGTTCAAAAGTTATGACCTGACCATATATCAAGATTTTGCCAAAATCAAGATTACGATCTGTATCACAATTATTGAAGATGGTAAATTCTTAAGGGATAGGTACAGTTTCGAACAGGAAGCACGAAAATCAGGAGAAAGTATTCCTTGATCGGATCACTCAGTTTTTAGGGAACAGTCAGTTTGTAACGATAAATAATTCCTTTCGCGTATTTTTCGATGTCGATCACAAAATTCAACCGTACGTGATGACATCTGATATAAGACTGTCGTGATTTACCACCTGGTCCCGAATGAATGACTAATAAGATGAATCATGCTGCTAACCGATTAATTTCCGAACAAAAATGATTTATCTATGACTAACGATGATAATATAATTGAACGGGGGTAGGATATATTTTGTATACAGGTGCTATTTTTTTTGAAAATCACTACGATATGAAAGAATTTCACATAGGCTGATAATATATTTTTTTCAAAAATCTCGTGATTATGGAATAACTTAACATACAATATGTAGTGAAGAGATCGACCCTTTCCATTATCAAAAAATAAATTACCACAATGACATACAGGCAAACAATTTTTGTTTCAAAAATATTGGTCACACGTAGTGGAAATAAATCAAAGGAGTAGCTACTCTGATATTTCTAGATGTATCGAGTGGTATCGGCTCAAAATACCTGTCAGATTTTTGACATTTGTTGTTTTTTAGGTTATATTTAGGTCATTGGCGTATCATACGTAATTTCCATATGGAATTCCTGATTCAACTATACCAAGATATAGTTACTATGAGCTGAATGAGCTGAGCCTTATGATTGAGAAATTGTGAATACCTTGATGTGGGTATCAGAACAACTGTACTCATGTGTGCTAAACATATTTTCGGAAATCCATAACTCGGAGGAAAAAATTATGGAGTGACTAATTCTAAGACAAAAAGTAGGCTTATAGAAAGTAATACGTGAAATTGCAGGAAAATGAAGAATAGAATATACTTTACCCTCATGTTATACATATGATTTTCCGCCTCCCTAAAGTGAGAAGTTATTTCCAAATAATTTATTGATGAATGTAACAAAGAAGTAGAAATACAGTATAACTTTTGGGCATGTTATTTTCACTCTTGCATCCTACATATTTTCAATATGTGGTAGAGTAATAATTATAAAAACCAATGTTAAAAGTGCAGTTTTGAGCAGTGGTTATTTGAATACCACTAGAAGTGAGATCTGGAGCCAATGCAGTTTTCGTGATATTTCCATAAAAAACTTCAGTGACCCACAGTTTGGTTCGAAATTTTTTGCTATTTTGTGAGAGATTGCTGCACATACCCTTCAGCGATATTCGCAGACTTCCAAGCAAGAATGTCTCCTCCAGAATTGGCAATTGGCATGTAAACTTGCCGAGGTTTTTCTGAAACTATATGCACGGTATAATTTATGACGTCAGGCAGTTTTAAAAATTCTTCAATTCTATTTGTGAATTTTAGCTATAGAATTCTTCCCAACCATTTGGTGGGTACATTTCCCTGTTCTATAGCAGATACCAATTTCAGTTTTTGAATAGAATCGGATCATAATTACGAAATTCATTCTCCATATTGGATCCGCTATCTTGAATTTCCCAATTTTGACTAAAAATCATGAAGTTCGACCCCGAAAACCCTCAGATACCAATCTTCAATAGAATCGGATCATAATTAGAAATTTCTTTCGCTATACATTGGATCCGACATCATGAATTTTCCAAGTTTGACGAAACAATCATTAGCTCCAACCCCGGAAAACCCCAGATATACCTTCCAATTTTATATAGAATCGGATCTTCCTCAACAAGTGAAAACCCTGTACATACCTATTATTAAAATTTTGAATGATTTTCTGTAGCGCCCATGGATGTGACGTGACAGCAATGTCAGGGATGCCAGTAGACAAAACTAATAGTCATTTTTCCTCGAACCTAACCAGACAAACCAGGTTAACTTTATGGTGACGTCACGTTAACTTTATTATGACGTCACGGTTTACTTGCGAAGTTTGACAGATGTCAGTTTATCAGCTGTTTTTGTTGATTGCTTGGTTTGAGTAGTAATACCTTGAGTAATAGAAATATATTGATTAAGTAATTCATAATCTGTACTTGACAAAAAGATATCATAGCTAGGAACTAGGTACTTACCTACTTCAAATTCAGAAAAATTGGAACAATTTGCCACATCAATATTAACAATGGATCAGATATTTATTTCCATCAATAATATGATGAGATCCCAATTAATTTTTATTATCAATTATATAATCTCAGATTATAACAACAACAAGAGCCCAATCCGCAATTCAGTACCCAATCAAAAGCCTCAACTACTCCGTGAACTACCTCAGTGAGCTGGTTTGTGTGGTTGGTCAACTATTACGTCATAGTTTGGAATACACCTCGAGGAAAATTGACTGGTTAACTTATTGTTGACCCGGTTTGTGTGGTTAACTTCGAGGAAAAATGGCTAAAAGTCTCTAAATCATTAAAAAATACCCGTACCCTATTTTGACCCTATTGAGATGACTTCTACGTCAATTTCTATCAAGGGACCCTAGTCAGAAAGTAAACATACGGAATTTTTTCCACCACTAGCTATTGACCTATCATTATTCTCCTATTCGAGGCGTAAAGTGTTTCATTACCACCAAGGTAGTTTTCGTCATTTTATGAACCACTGAAGTCACATATTAATTTAATTACTATTGACAGAAAAGGTGGATATATGTAATGACAGATATGACTGTTGACTTCCCTAAGCCCTGCCCCTTTGTTTATTTTCATGATTTTTTAACCTAGCTTTTCAGACTCGAATCACAAATTCTCAGATTTCAGATTGTATAAAATCACAAATCACAATTCACGAGACGAGTTCAATTCTTTGATAATGTGGTTTCCTAATTTACATATTTCAATGATTCATTAATGTTAATGACGACGATGCAATCTGTTCTTGACGAGATTTGTCTCCTTCTAGAAACCTATAAAGGTAGAGACAAGGTAGTTGTTGGATTGTGGAAAATCTGAACAAAAGTATTATTTGACACATTCATCATTGCAGATTCTCCGAACGCTAAGTTATGTTACCAAGCTGGTTGGTGGTTTGCACAACAATGAGGAAATTGCCAAGAAATTGCTAATTTTTAGCTCAAAAATGTCAGGGGCTAGAGCTACCCTTCGATTACTTGATGACATTCCAATGATACAGTACACTCTACAATATGGATTGGGGAAAACAGTAATAGCCACTTACAGTTTCAGTATTTTTAGACTTCCAGAGCATATCAACATTTTTTCGTTGAATACATGCTTTTAGAATGTTCTCTACTAGTTTGTTCTACTAAGTAGTCTGTGTGCTGCATGGTTTCAAAATTAAATGATAATTACTTAATATTCTAGGGACTATGCTGAAATTGATGGTAGATATACATGGCTTTACATGTTTTTAACATCAATTCATCTCATTTTGTTCTTCAAATAGTGTTCAGTTGTCTTTTTGCTGTAAAGAGCCAGCTAGATCTCCATACCTGGAACTTATTTATTTCCAGTGGCGTCCGCAAGCAGTGGGGGGGGGGCGTGGATGCCCCTTTCCTAGTGCCTCTTGTCCTTATACTGGGATACATTCTCAATAGATTGACTTGCAGTATTCAAGCCCTACTTTGTTTGTACTCAGATGAGACTTAAAAATTATTGACTTTTTCCTGAATGAACAAATTTATTGATCTAGATGAAAAAGCTTGAATTACATGTTTTCAGTCAATTACAGATTGTATAGTTTTGCAAACCATGCCAGTGCTGAAGCAAATAAAATGAATGATGAGGAGTGAGTAGTTGTAGAGGGCAAGACCAAAATTTGATGTGGGCAAGGTACATTTAGTGGAGCCCTCTGGTGGCCTAAGTAGCAATGTTATGGATTGAGAATTTATTTGAAATTAGCTTCTTACTACTTCATTTTAATAAGGACCATGCAATCCAAACAATGTTTTTAAAGGAACATCAGAGACACAGAAGTTGCTGTTTCTAGCCCAGGTCATGTGTCATTTCCGTGAATACCAGGGCAGAGGCAAGAAAGTCAGACAACATCCTTGTACCGAGAAAAATGCGCCGCAGGCGAAAGTTTTTTAGTTTTCATGGTCATATATGCCTTCCAATTGAAAATTAGATTTTTCCAGAACGACAACATTAAATTTAAGTTCAGTGTATACCAGGAAAGGGTCCCAGAAACTCAAACAAAACATTTTGTACAGTAAAAATGTGCTGCAGTCGGGACATTTTGTTGGTGTACAAGGTCTAATGCCTTCAAATTGATAATTTGATTTCTTCCAGACTGATCACATTATTATATTATGAATTATAAGCTATATCTCAGCAAACATCACACCAGCCTTTAGATGTCCTTTAAAAACTGCCAACAGACAACATCAGCGGGCCACAATAGGAGAGTGGACCTTCAAATACCTTTCAATCACTTATTTTTTTAGAATTTTTCGGTTGGTTTTGAGGTGCTCAAATCATCAATAATGCCATGATGATTTTCAAACTGCTAGAAATTTACCGCAAGTAAAAACTGACGTCACGATTTCGTAAGTAGGGGCAGTTATAGCACAGTTGCCATATTTTGAAATATGATTGGGAAGTTCAGAAATAATAGTTATTCAATAATTCATAAATTCACAATTATGTATCGGTAATATTCCTAATTATCAATAATAAAATCTATAGTCTCAAAATTTTTCCATATGTGTTGTGGCTTATTGTTTATAATACATTTCTGTAAATGATAATTATTATATAAATTCACACTAGAGGACATTTGAACTGATAAACGTGACAACACGGCGCACGAATTATTGTGGCCAGTGTCTTGTCGGTTCTCAGTATTCAGCACATTGTTGCCAAGTCTTCAACATCTACATGATATTTTGTTATGAAGTATAAGAAATATTTGGACATGCTGGTTGCTCAAAAAAGTCAAGAATTTTTTTATATTTTTTATCGCTTGGAGCGCACGAAAGGAAATCCCTATAATGTTCAAAGAACATCTTGCGTTCCTAGGGACGATAGGGACAGGAGGGTAGGTATTGGAATTTTTTTTGAACTTCTGGAGATTATATGTTTTTGGGAATACTAAAAGATCATGACTACCTCCTATTATGTTTTATCTAGTGTTTTATTCTACGGCAGAATTCTTATATAATATCTTTCTGATGATTTTTATATAATATTGGTCACTTGACAACTATGCTTCATGAGTGGGAATGGAATATTATCTGACCAATAACGAAACAGCATAAAAATTGACGTCACCATTTATTCGACGTATCGCCAAATGGCGGCCATGACGCATACACTCATTATTTACATAAAAAAAGCGTGAGAGGTGTTGCAAAAATTAATTTAGGTCCCTTACGACACATTGGAGTAAATGAATACTAATAATTTATTTATCATGGGCTCCGTGGCCGAGTTTGTCTATGCGCTGAAATTCGCTAGATAGCCGTTCGAATCCGGCTATCGGCTGAGCATTTTTCTTTAAAATGTGTGATTCATGGTTGTTATCCTGGCAGCACCTCGATGCCCTAGAAGTGGTTCGGATTCCACAATAAGCTGTAGGTCCCGCTCTTCCTAACCCCGCACAAGTTTCGACTTCTGGGGAGTTGGTTCCCAACTTTGAAGTAGCGATATACAAATTTTACAAATCATCAGTCCACTCGCCCATTATGATACATCGTCGGCCCGACTAGCCCGTGTCGCACAGGCCGCTAGTAGGCCGCCGGACTATCTGCCGACACTATTCGGTTGAAAAAGAAAAAATACACCAAGGCAAAAATACTGTACCCGGACACGACTTCATCAAAGAATCACTGATAAAACACCTACATCACGAGATCCATCAATATATCATTCAAATAATATATCAGTTCTGCTTAAAAAACAGCTATATTCCTAGAGAATGGAAAACCGGTACAATTGTTACAATTCCTACACCCAACATGGACCATTCAAAACCTATCAATTATAGGCCAATTACATTGCTTCCAGTGCTAGGAAAAAACCTTGAAAACATTATAAAAAATAGGCTACTGACATCAATAGGACCTCATATCCCAGGGCATCGGTTTGAATTCAGAAGTCATTGTTCTACAACTCACCCACTAGCAATACTCATCAACAATATGGAAGCGGCTAAGCTCAATGGCGACAAAACGGCAGCAATATTTCTAGACATTAATAAAGCATTCGACAGTGTATGGACGAAAGGCCTCAAATTCAAGCTAGATTCCCTCAACTGCCCGAAATATCTGATACACATAATAGCATAACTGCAGCCAAACAATAGATGCTTCGAAAGAAACATACAATGCCAAGATAAGATCGAAACTCATAGATTGTCCCAATGGCTCCCGTTCGTTTTCGTCCCTTGCTAAAGCGGTCGGAAGAAATTTTACTAATAGTTCATTTCCACCACTGTCCAAATCCGACGGCACATTAGCAACAACATCGCAGGAGAAAGCAAATATTTTTGCAGAGATGTTCGCAGCAAACTCTACTTTAGATTCCCAAGGAAAAGCGCCGCCAGACATTCCACCGGTTGAGAGTCGAATGCCCGAAATCGTCTTCCGTCAACGCACTATCAGACGAATTTTGCTTGGTCTCAAAACGAATAAGGCTAACGGTCCTGATGGAATTCCACCCATTATCCTCAAAAAATGTGCACCAGAATTAACACCGATTCTCTACAAGTTGTTTACTGTCTCGTACAGGTCGGGTATTTTTGCATCATGCTGGAAGACAGCTAGAGTCCAACCAATCCCCAAAAAAGGGAACAAGAACCTGCCCAACAACTACAGGCCCATCGCCCTGTTATCAGTAATCTCCAAAGTGATGGAGAAAGCCATCAACATTGAGCTTATCAAATATCTGGAGAGCTCAGGAATCATCAATGATAGACAATACGGCTTTCGCCACCGAAGATCTACTGGAGATCTACTTGCCTACGTCACCCATTTATGGCAAGCTTCATTAGAAAAACACGGGGAATCTCTAGCTGTCGCGTTGGACATATCGAAAGCATTTGACCGTGTTTGACACGAAGGACTCCTCCACAAACTACCATCATACGGCTTACCACCTCAGTTATGCCATCTCTTATCGAGTTTTTTGCAGGCAGATCGCTTCATGTGGTGGTGGACGGTGTATCGTCTGATACCATTGGCATCAATTCCGGCGTTCCACAAGGATCAATTTTGGCACCAACATTATTCCTTCTTCATATCAATGATCTGTTGGGAGTAACAACTTGCCCCATCCACAGCTTTGCAGATGATAGTACCCTCCATACTGCGTTCTCTTCCAGAATTCCCATTTCTTCCCAGGAAACTGAGAACTCACGGCGCAGGAAGGTCGATGCTGTCAATGAAGACCTTGCTGAAATCACAGCCTGGGGAACCAACAACCTAGTTGAATTCAACGCCACCAAAACTCAAGCCTGTATTTTCTCTAGAAAGGCGGAACTCAGTATGCCCGATATTGTAATGTCTGGCTCCACCATCCCCACCAAGCCCACCATATCTATGCTCGATATTTCCATCAGCAACACTCTTTCATGGGATAATCATGTCAGATCCATCGCAAAAGCTGCTTCACTAAAACTCGGATTCTTGTTCCGTGCGAAAAGCTACTTTACACCTCAACAGCTTCTCATGATCTACAAAGCGCAGATACGGCCTGTTCTAGAATACTGTTCCCACATATGGGGTTCAGCACCAAAACATACGCTGATGCTCTTATATTCCATCCAGAGATGAGCCATCCGCCTGGTGGGTGACGCCACACTCACTCACTCACTCTTTGACATCATTGGGACACCGTAGAAAGGTCGGCGACCTTTCACTTTTCTATCGATACTTCCACGGGAAATGTGCTTCGGAAATCTCTGCTATCATCCCTTCACTAGCAATAC
Organism: Phaedon cochleariae; assembly: GCA_918026855.4. Taxonomy (NCBI): domain Eukaryota; kingdom Metazoa; phylum Arthropoda; class Insecta; order Coleoptera; family Chrysomelidae; genus Phaedon; species Phaedon cochleariae. The sequence continues at coordinate 51,552,840 of OU896713.1, read as the reverse complement.
CAGTCAGACGAACTAGACAAGCCCAGTCCATTCACTAAGTGAAAGGAATTTGAGAGTGAAAGTTCAAGACAAATTATCACACGAATTCACACGCCACAACAAGGAGTTCCACAGGGATCACCACTATCACCCCTACTCTAACATATACTGTTCAAATATATACCACATGGACCCACAATATTTCAATTTCGATAATTACATACTACAATATGCAGATGACATTGCCCTGGTCTCACACGGCAGAAGCTTGATTGCAGCCATTGAAAAACTCCAACAAAACAACGGCATGGTTCAATAAATGGCGACTGAAACCAAATCCAAGGACGTCACATTTAGTAATATTTTTCCATTCTCGGCATCATCTGCATCTCCCACAGTTACTTTGCATGACCATGAACTAAGATCTGAAAATGCTACAAAATACCTATAAATATGGACCACAATATCAACTCCAATGTACTTACTGGAGATGTGAAAAGGAAAACCATATCAAGAGCAAAACATTTTCAATCAATGTAAAAAAAAGAACATGGCATCAATTTATACACAAAAACTGAAATATACAAAATGATTTGCAGACCACTTCAGAAATTGAGAAATCCTGCCCTAAAAAATCTCAAAGTAGCTGAAACAACTGCTCTACGTATCATTACCAGAACAAGACATCCTAACAATCCACCCAATGAACTACTGTATGAAACAACGAGAGTAAAGTCAATTGAGGAAATACTAGTCCACTTATCCTCCAAATTCAGTGAGAATGCCGAAAACAAAAATTTCATCTTCCCATTCTGTATCAGAAGGAACAATAGAAGAACACAATAAAAACACCCGGAGCACACTTTATGGGAGAGACTAGAGTCCCTGTATATACTTTAGACAAGAGTCCGGACACAACTATACCTGTCCTTTTCTGTTTTCAAAAAATGCATTGATGATTGAATGAAGGAATAAGACATATATATCGAGCTCTGTCTTTTCAATTCCCCTAGTATCAATGATTGTCAGAAATAATTTTGAGGGTTAGATTATTTGTCAAACCGTTTATAGCCGTAGGTAGAAGTGAGAAATGGGGCTATTTTAACTAGAATAACTATTAGATTTTCAAATAATGAACAACAGGGTGTTCAAATTTCGAATCGATAATTCTCGTAATCAATTCCTGAGATGGCTATTGCAAATTTTCGTCATCAGATATTTCTTTCCTCCATTAGATATAAGAAGGATAATTTAAGTGTTCTACGTGGTATCACATATTGCCAGGAAAATATAGTTGTTTTTTTTTTATATAAAAAAATAGAAGATATATAATTGTTTCAATATAATTTTAATTGTGTCGGTTTCCCACCTCTTCCTGCAGTCTACATTCACCAGTATATTTTTTAATTTAATCTGAATTAAAAACACCGTGGACTGATGACATAGCACATTGCAATTTCCCTAAATCTTCTAGTTTTGATTTCAAACTTTCAATTTCTCTCCGCATCATCTTATTCTCATTTCCTTTCTCTGCGATCGTATTATTCAGTAATTCCCAATACGATGACGACGGGACTCTTTTTTTTGAAGAGATTGACGGCACAGCAAACTCTTTCAATTTGAAATCCATTAGCTTGAAAGAATCTCTATCAAAATGGGCCTAAAATTCTTTTTTTTTGTACTGTTTTCAGAAGTGAATTCGATTATTCACCTCACACATTGCGGATTTCTTGAAATTAATTTTCCATTCTGGACGTTTCATTGCATTCTTCCATGACATTTTCTTTAAAGGATCATTCGGAAAATGGAATAACTCGAATCCCTTTTCTAATGAATTACCGCAATAATGTACGCAGCAGGACATTGAAATAATTTAAAATGCAAAATTTTGGCGGTCATAAAATTTCAGAATGACAGTGACAGAAATTCGAAATAATTAAAAAAAGTGGGCGAGACGACTATGGTGTTTCGTCACATTGTCAGGTGGGCAAACCAAATGAAACAAAATATTAAAAACCCCAACGGCTGTCAGTTTTGTGTCCGGACTCTTGTCTAAAGTATATACAGGTACTCTAGGAGAGACTATAGTGCGATGTTTCTCCTAGTAGAAATTTCCACCATGGTAGAGACCAGTAATATGATTTTTTTTCACATGGAAACTATGTCATTTTTATAACAATAATCTTTATATGTATATTAAGACTTGTACTGTGGCTGAAGGACCTCGGTCGATGGCCATTTGAGTATTTATACTCAATAAAGTTAATTTTTTGTTTGTTTGTTAAAAAAAAAAAGAGTCGGAAGTCGGTCTAGAACTGGCGTTTCAACGGAGATCAAGATGTTATACAAGGTGTCATAGAATGAAGTATCATAAATTCTACATGGTGCACTGTGCACTAGAGACCAAATAAAGCCTATTGAAATCAACTGACCTTTATACGAAAATGCACCGTTGAGCCGTGAGAGGGTGATGAAGGACAATTTTATTTCTATATTTTCTTTAATATTTCGGAATCCTTGCAAGGTACTGATCTGAAATTCGTATGATGAATGTGCATGGAAAACATGTCATACCATTTCAATCAATATACAGAGAGTTGGATATTTCGCATTTTCTTCGATAAAAATTAATATGAATTTTTTTGGAGTACGGCACTGACGATATTTTGATATTGCGATGGATGACAAAAACAATCATGTAACTTTTTTCTAACTGCATTGTTTGTTAATTTTTCTTGTTTTTTCAGATTACTAACAAAATTTATTTTGGTGCTCCTCCATACTTGTTTATGACGATTATCATGTTTTGCAAGCTTTTGCCTCATTCGTGTTGAGTTATTAACCACAATACTCATGTTTATGAACTACTTCAGCATATGATAATGTTGTTGGTCATCTTCAAATTTATTTATTTTTTCTCGAATACGATTTTTTTACCAGTAATTACCGTTTTTTGTGATGCACCACTGGTAGATTTCAAAATACGAAATGAATTTTCTAGTTTTGTTCATAAACTTTTCTGTCTCTTCAAGATTTAGAATTTTGATCACCCTGTATCTGTTCCGATTAAATATCCGTAAATAGTAAATCAAAAGTTGAGATAGGGACATGTGAGGCCGATAATGAATAGTTTCGACAGGAACATATCCTAAAATTGAAAAATCTCGACTTTGAACACCCTATATCTCTGTAATCATTTCCGATAGACCCCAAGTTTGATGTATCGATGAAATCATCTCTTCAGGGAGAATTTAAAAATGCAATGAAATACAGGGTATTCTATTTGAAATAACAAAGTTGTTGCTACTTTTTGATAGAAGCGGCAACACTTCATTGCTGAAATTATATGAAATGAAGAGAGCGTATTCTAAAATACAAGCATGCATATTTTCATGGATTTCTCCCGACTGATTCTCGATATAGAGATAGTGTAAGCTTATCGTGACATACCCTGTATATATTAGTTCGATGAGATTTCGATAGATGACTTTGGCATCGTTTTATTACTGAAAAAAATCATCGAAATAAATTTTGCTCTTGAATGCTAGGCGATACATCAACTTTGAATTAAACATAACAGAAATTCGATGCGGAGATTATTATTAGGAGCATTATAAAGCTATTGAAATAAAATAGTTTTTTCTCCAAGCGGCAGGGATAGTGGCTTTTTCCTGCCGCTTAACAGGCAGAAAAGGTGTTCTTTTACTGCCTAGGCAGAAAAAGTTTGTTGCTATGCAACGTTCCAGGAAATTCTAATGAAATTAGTAATCAAAATTGACACTGACATTGGGTGAACACAAAATGATGGAGTTTTCATTCAAAAAATTACACAAAATTGGTTTCATATCATTTGGAGAAAAAATTCTGTTTCATACGGCAACAAATGTAGATTGACTGCCTTGGCTGAATTCCTAGCCTCGCACGCTCGGCTATGAACTATCAGCCGCGGCAGTCAATCTACTACTTTTCTGCCTAGTAAAACAAATAACTATTGTCGATTTTGATTTATTATATTACAGACATTCCGAAGAGACTGAAACAATTTAAAAAACCAAAAGTAGTTAGAGAACATTCATTTTGTTTGATTATTTGGGATTTCGTTATAGAACGTTCAAAATCAAGACACATATGTAAAATTGGAATAGAAATGCCCCCTGGACGACCAGTGTTATTTGGATAATAGTAAGACAGAAGTTGTCCCTGGAATGTTCTTTTAGTGAATAAGGGACGTAGCTGGAAACAACTCTATTTCCAGTACACAGTTTCGCGGATGATAGTACCCTCCATACCGCCTTCTCTTCCAGGGCTCCAATACCAGCCACGCAAATCAGAAACGAACGAGGGAGAAATGTTGACAACATAAATATGGACTTGGCAACAATTCTCGAATGGGGATCCAATAACTTGGTAGATTTCAATGCAAACAAAACACAAGCATGTCTTTTCTCTAGAAAAGCCGATCTCACTCTGTGCCCAACATAAGCTTGTCAGGAATAACCATACTTTTGGAGACATCCATTTTGATGCTTGGTATTACTATCAGCAATAATCTTTCTTGGGAAAATCACGTGAGATCAATTGCTGAAAGTGCATCCCAAAAACATGGTTTTCTGTTTCGGGCCAGGAGCTATTTCACTTCCAGTCAGCTGCTTATGATCTATAAGGCACAGATCCGACCTGTCCTGGAATACTATTCCCATATTTGGAGTGCAGCACCCAAACATACCCTGAAACTGTTAGATTCTGTCCAAAAAAAGGCAATTCGTCTCGTGAGTGATGCCTCGCTCACAAACTCACTCACTTCTCTGGAACACCGTAGAGAATTTGGCGATCTGGCTCTATTTTATAGATATTTTCATGAACGAAGCTTTTCTGAAATATCAACAATTGTTCCTCCCTTGGCAGTCCCCGCGAAATTGACCCGTCGAGTTGAGGCTTTGCACCCATTCGTGGTGGTCACTTTGGAGACCTGCAAAACGTCTCTCAAGGGAGGTGTTCTCCGAGGCATTTAACCTCCAGTAATTTAAGAAGAACACCGATTCCTACCTTATTTTCCTTGATTCTCACGATGCTCTCTGAACATTATAGGATATCCCTTTTCGTGGGAACCAGAACATAAAAAAAGATCCAAAGGATGTATTTGTTTTGTAAGATGCTAAAACATAGTTAACAAAATATGTGTCGAGGCTTATTTAAGAAACACCTGTTAGGTTAGTTAGTGCCAGGCGCCATTCTGAAAATGAACAAATTAATACTGTGATTCTTTTAAAAAATGCTTATATCGCGTTATGAGAGATGTTTTTTCAACATTTTATCGAGATATCATCGCGTTTGACGTCTTGATGTTTGAAAATTCGAACAACTGGGATTTTTTCAAACTCTAATGCTGGGCTTATAGATTCAATTGAACTAACAATTAGGAATTTACAATTAATAATTTATAATCATCAGCTAGGGTATTTATACATAGCTGATATTAATTGAGAATAGGCGAGTGGACTAATTTTTTTTATTTCTTGAATATAATCATCGCTCAAATATCTTTGAATTTCATATATTTTTAGAATTTTTCGGTCGATTTTAAGGTGCTAAAATTATCGTCACGATTTCGTAAGTAGGGGCAAACCATAGCAAAGTTGCCATAAGTTGAAATACGATTGGGAATTTCAGACAAATTAGTTATTCAATGATTCATGAATTCTCAATCATGTATTGGTAATATTTCTAATTATCAATGAAAAGTCAATTGTCCCAAGAATTCCCCTGATGTGTTGTGGTTTATTGCTTATAATACATTTGTGTAAATAATAATTATATTAATTTACACTAGAGGACATTTGAACTTTTGAACGTGACAACACGGCGCACGAATTGTTGTCGTGGTCCTGTCAGTTCTCAGTATTCAGCGCAATGTTGCCAAGTCTCTAACATTTACATGTTATTTTGTCATCGAGTATAAAAAATATTTGGACATGCTAGTTGCTCGAGGAAGTCGAAAATGAACTATAATATCATGGCTTCATCCTATTATGTTTTATTCGACGACAGGACTCTTAACATCATTTTGACAACTTGATTATAATTGATGACTTGACAACCTTGCTTCATGAGTGAGAATGGAAGATTATTTGACCAATAACGAAACAGCATGAAAACTGACGTCACCATTTATTCGACGTATCGCCAAATGGCGTCCATGACGGTACGTTTGAAATGAGCTCTGAAATTCGACAATTTTGAACAACGCATAGACTAATCATTCACATAAAAAAAGAGCGGGAGAAGTGTCGCAGAAATCAATTTAGGTCCCCAACGACACAGTGAAGTAACTGAATGCCAATAATTCACTATCAGTCCACTCGTCCATTAAATGTAAGATTTCTTTTCATGAATCCATGAAAATTATTCCAATTAATCATCACCAAACTCCACTTGTTGAACAATAGCAAACCCAATCTTCATGTTCTGGTCAACTTTGTAATTCGTAATTCTTAATTCACATGACAGATGTAAAATGTATAAACCCTCATAAATGTTTCCTTGTATTCAACTTTTTGAATGTAAAAACTTCACAAAATTCACGTGATGGAGCTCAGTTCATTGTACCAGTATATCACCTGACGAAGCAACTGTGTTAGCGAAACATGTTGTGTGTTTAAGAATTTCGTGGAAATCTTATCGTTTGTGAAGTTTTTACATTTGCCATGGATTTCCATCAAGTAACGGCCGAGTCAATTCAATAAATCAACTTTTTAAGTCCATAGGTGTTAGTTCAATTCTTAGTTTAGTAGAATCTATAAACTCAGCAGAACTGTTTTCCTATTTGTCTTTTTTTTTGTATTTCTGGAATGTTTTTTTCCAATACTTGTTGTAGAATATACTATTATGGATCACATGTTCGGAATTTGATCGATGAGCATTTTAATTTTTCAGGAACCAGACAGACTGATGGCACAACTAGGAGTCCTATCGAACGTGATCGACCAAGTGTATTACCCTATAGAGAAAATATCGTGGTTAGCCGAACATAAGTTGATATCCGGAATTGACAATGACAAATGGGACACGGCAAGTTCCGTCTGTTGGGTGTTGTCCATTTATTTGACATTGATTAAGTAAGTTTCATTCCTGGATTCAAAAGTTTTACATTTTTTTACAAATAATTACTCCAATTTCAATGAATCTCCAATTCCATAATTTCACTTCGTTCGGAGGATTTAGGTTCGCATTTACGGTATAGTGTGATTTATTAGTTATTTTCTGTGACGAAACGCGAAGTCAGCAGCCTTGATTGATTTGTTCGCTTGCTGCCCTGCTGAATCCTGTAAAGGAGCCCATAGACTGCGTTGTTGGGGCTGTTTTGTTCGCCGAACATGGCCGAACAAGTATGTTCGAACAAAAATGACACAAAACAAAAGTGTGTGTTGTGTGGCTTTGTGGCTAGTGAAATCGACCATTTTGCTTCCACACACTGTGATTTCGCGTCATTTTTGTGCAAACAAACTTGTTCGTCGAACAAAACAGCCTACCAACAACGCAGTGCATGGGCCCCTTTTACGTAAGCATTCATCGTCGCCTAGCAACAACCGTTAAGAAAAGTGTACTTTTTTCACACTTCTCCGTAAAATAATGAAACAGTATTTTGATATTGAAAAATTGTACACTTGAGGCACACAATAGTATATTACATAACAAGAGTTGTAAAACGCATATTACGCACGAAGTGGAGAGAGTTACACACGATGCCGCATAGCGGCGAGTGTGTAACTCCACAAGTGCGTAATTGCTTTACAACTCGAGAATTGTACTATATTTTTTCTACGACTACACTATATTTTTTCCGGATAGTGCAGATATTGTATTAAGGCACAAATAACGAATACTGATATAAAACGTCTCCCGTCACTAAGCCAGCTGCATGAAAAGTTACAAATCACAATTCTTGTGTTTGTTTATTGATACATTGCATACCGAGATATTTTCCTCAATTCGAACTGAAATGGAACCGTTTTACATATCTAAACAGCTTTATTAATAGGTAGCAAAAAACACATTGTATAAAGATAAAAAATTAACATTCATAATGGTTATTTATTTGTAACAGTGAAGCACGAGAGATTCTGTAATCGTTATTGAAAATAATGAAAAAAAGTTCTCCATTTGCGCTCTGAACCACCTCCCTTTGGGTTCGGAGCCAGCGCTTCCAACAACTGAGCTATCACCATTTCTCCGTATTAGTAGATATTTTATAAATATAATTTCGAAGATTGATCTTTTTTTATTATTCCTGTTATTTAAAGAAAAAGAAATTCATCAATTCAATGTTGAGTATGTATGTTATTTGAAAAATTACCTTCAACAGGAGCACTCTGCAGAAAATAATTGATCTATTTTTGATTTTTTACTTCGGAATCCATCCTTCCCTTTTGAGGAAATGGGATATGTTGCTATATTGATATTGTGATTGATATTTAGTGCTGATCGTAATATGGAATATATCGACCAGAGTGATGATGATTTCATCGAATTTGATAATTCTTGAAATTACACTAAAAGGATATTTTCCGAAATTGACACGGTATTATTTCTAATTCTCAAGTCCAGGAATTTTTGATGTGCTATTTCGTATCATTGACGATAGACTTAGCGGGTAGCAACTCATTTTTTACCATTCTAGCTTGTTCCAACATTTCTGGTGGTGTAGAAATAATCTGCTCATCATCGATTTTTAACTGAAATTGAGAATTATCAATAGAAAATAATCATATTCTCAAAAAATATAACCTACCTGATGCTTTCGGTTTCGGTGGATAGCTGGATTGATTGATAAAAAGATAAATACAATTGTTTTTAACACATCGCCTAAGCAACAAAACAAAGTAATCTATCAACATACCTATGAAAACCGTGCGATCGCTCTCTTTACGCACACGTGTGTAAGGAGAAGCTTACTGCCATTGTTTTGTGTACAATATTCATCACTTACAGTAGTAGTCGTAGGAAACATATATTGAGAAAGTGCAGTTTTTTTGACAGTTGTAGGAAAAGTCATTTATTTAGAAGAATCATAATGATTTTAATATTTTACAGGACTTTCAGGTATATTACAGTACTTGAAAAACACAAGGGTTGTGTCTCCAAGGATGGAAGGTATGTGCAAATTCTAAAATTTTTATTATTTAAAATTCATACATAGTGTGTCTCACTTTAAATGCCTCTTCCTCCTATCTCAGTTATTATTCAGATATATAATTTCAATGTTATTTGGACTGGTATTGAAAACCATCAATATGAGGTTTTTCCAACAGTTTAAACAAGAGCCTTTTTATATCGGACGAATTTTTCTCAAGTGATTTTACGAAAAATACTGACAAAAAAATTGCAAGACCGTTGGTCGAGCAAATTTGTGTAACGTCAGTCTTTCGAGGGAAAAGACTGATGGAAGATTTTTGAGTTAGTAAGGAAAATTTATGCGATAAATGGTCTACTAAAATTGGGACTTTGATACGGAATAATTCATACAGAAGGTTTTAGCGTCCAATTCAAGAAAATCTGCCAGATTAATCTCATCTCATTCTGGAATTTTGGTATCATCCTCGTTTTGTTCTTCAATCGGCACTGTATTTGGACAACCGTTTTTCGCCGAGTGCATATACAGGGTGGGCCACCAGTAACGCCTCGGTCTCTAGAAGGCTAACCACTTATATCTTCTTGGAATTCTTCCTCTCTAGGAAGTTGCATGTCAACATAGGCTACCATTTAAAATTATTTCGAAACATACAGGGTGTCCCCAAAAACCATGAAACACTGAAGTTAAACTTTTTTCTATCGAACACCCTATATATTATTTCATTTTGAGATTCTCCCTGATGAGCTGATTTCAACGACCGATCATACTTGGGGTCTAGCAGTTATAATTACTGAAATATAAGGTGTGAAAAATCGAGATTTTACAAGTTCAAGAATTTTTTGTGTCGAAACTATTCATAATTGGTTAAAACGGCTTACATGTCCCTATCTCAACTTTTGATTAACTATCTACTGATATTTAATTGGGACATATACCGGGTGATCAAGATTCTGAATTCTGCACCACCCTGTATTTGTTTCAATTAAATGTCAGTAGATAGTTGATCAAAAGTTGAGATAGGGACATGTGAGCCGTTTTGACCAATCATGAATGGTTTAGACACAAAAAATTCTTGAACTTGGAAAATCTCGATTTCTCACACCCTATATCTCAGTAATTATAACTGCTAGACCCCAAGTATGATGGATTGTTGAAATCAGCTCACCAGGGAGAATCTCAAAATGAAATAATATATAGGGTGTTCGATTGAAAAAAGTTCAACTTCAGTGTTTTGTGATTTTTGGGGACATCCTGTATGTTTCAAAATAATTTCAAATGGTAGCCTATGTTGACATGCAACTTCCTAGGGAGGAAGAATTCCAAGAAGATAAGTGGTTAGCCTTCTAGAGACCAAGGCGTTACTGGTGGCCCACCCTGTATATTACATTTTTTCGTCGACCTCAAACACATATCCACATCATCCTATTCACACGTGGAATCTATCGGATTTCGTGAATAATTGATTTGACAACAGCAAATGACAGTTGTTGTCAACTCACTCTCTGCGCGGACCAGGGTTGCCAGTTCGATTTTTATCACATCAGTAAATACTTTGTTGAAAATTCAGATCTATTTTATGCTATACGAATTGCAAGAAAGGATAATGAAATAAACCGATGACGTCAAAACATTATGTACTTTTAGTAAACAGAGAAGTAACCTATTTCTATCAAAATAGAAACAAACAAAACAAAAATTCCTGTTCCATTTCTATTCCTAATAATACTAAGATATGAGTATATAAAAAAATAGGAACGAATAGTAAAAATAAACAACAAAAATACAAAACAAATAAAAAAATTGAACGTAACAAACAAACTGTTATAAGAGAGGTATATAAAAAATTGTATTCGATCTGGATCCGCTGATACATATCATTATTACCTTATATGTAAATTTATTACTTATTTTGAAAGATTAGTTTAAACAGTGCGTGCCGAAATATCATGCAATTCATAAGTGAATGTGATTAACGTCGTGATTAACTAAAGATTAATAATAATATAGGTAACTATAATAATGAATAAATGTTCAAATTATTATTTCTGTAGGTTATGAAATGTTTCAGTTGGTCAGTAGATCTATATGGAAATAAAGGGATCTACTGAAAATTCAGTAGAACTGGCAACCCTGCAGCGGACATGAAGTGTTTGCGGAAGAAAAGTTAGTTTCTGCTGTACTTGCATTCAGAAATAGTCGGTTTTTCGTTCGTAAATTAAAACGTAGTGATTTCCTACGAAAATGAAGTTTGCAGCATGAGTCATAGGCGAATGCTGCAATCATTCGAGTAGGAAATTAGCATTCCGTGCTAGTTATACACTATAATTTTTCTGCGGCTATAATAGATAACAGCGGTATTTTCGATTTCTTCGTCTTGTAGCCATCTGATTTTCTGTCAAGTAATGCACATTCCATGGGAGATGAGTTTTTTTTTTTGAAATAACACAGTGGATTCATTGTGATATCATATACGGGATGGGTGTCTTTTGTGAGAAAAGCTATATATCGAAATTTTTATAGCGAATCATTAGAGCGAACATTTAATGAGCGAAATACCTTAAGAGCGAACAATCTGAAAGCGAAATTTTTAGAGCGCACCATTTAGAGCGAAAACTTAATGAACGAAATACTTCAAGAGCGAATAATCTAAATAGCGAAACAGTCACAGCGGAGAATAAAGGAGCGAAATTTTAATGACAACAATATTTTTTTGCGAAATAATTCACTTACTTGTGGCGAAAATCAGAAAATTTTGAAACTTTGAGAACTAACGCCATCTGAGGAATCAATGATATGGAAAATCATAATAACTAATCAATTCTATTGATAATATATCAAATTTTCAACAAAAATACAACAAACATATATTTTTCAATCTTTTAATGGATGTTATGAGAAACACCTCGAAGGAACTCCATCTATCGATCAGGTTTGTATTGTTCCAGTAGAAGCCTGAGGCGACATTCATTTCTTCTATTTTTTGTGTTCCTTTTTGAAGTCTCCACGCAGAATATGTTCTATTTTAAGATCGTTGAGGTATTGTTGTTGCTGCAGTGTTTTGATGAGTTTCCAAATAGTTAGATTACAACCTCCTAATATGTAGTTGAATTGATCATGTCAAGATTCCACAGAATTATTGGTTTTGTGTATTCCATTACACACGTTCTCATACTGATTCCACAGCTTAATAGCAAACTTAGCAGGGCGTCTTCTTCCTCCCCTCAAAGACCGACCCAACCAGGTCCCTTCGAAATAATCGAGATATTTCGTTAGGCTGATCATATTGATTTGCATCAATTCCTCATACCCATCAATGACGTCTTTTTTAGGAAGGAAAGCCAATGCTCCCAGACAATTGAGTTGCAAAGTAACATTTGGGTCACTTTGGTATTGGCTAGCCCAATCTGGAGATTTTTGCAAGTTTCTATAGAGAGTCTGCTTGAAATGGAAGTAGCAACCAGAAATCTTTGCTACAGGAAATTCTTGTTTAATGGCGTTCATGCACGCAATTTCAAAATCAATCATTATTTTTTGTGGACTTCTAAGATCTTCACGCAATTCTTTGATCTTGGAGAATAAATGTCTATATGTATCAGTAGTTTTGTTAGGCAAAAGTGCAAATACGGTAGTAAGCCAAGTGTCGTTTTCTGCTACATGTATGGTGTACAATTGCCGGAATAGAGATGGTGAGGCTTTGAAAGTGCCATCACAATACCATTTCTTGTTCCGTGTCATGTGATTCAAATTTTCAGCCATACAGGAAATCAAAATTCGGAAGCGGAATCAACAGTTCTTTCAAAGACATTGGATTATTTGGAACATGGCCCTGCTTCAATCTGTGTTTCCTAATACACCATTTCATATTTTTTACAGTTGGCATTCTTTCCATAACCGCTGTTGAAAGGTCACTACACACCTACGACAAAATAATAATGAAATAAAAACTATAACCTCCTCATATACGACTACAACAAATCCAATGAATAATAGGACATTCTTATTGAGTAGATACAAAAGTTGAAAATAATTGACAAAAGCATATACCTGTGTAATATTATTTTGATTGTTATTGGTTTCGGTTGCCAGTTGCCACTTTTCTTGCGTAGATCTCTACCGGATTCGGTGGGTGACTATGGTCGAATTCTTTCATTATATTTTCAATTTCAGTTTGTAATCTTCCATGGCATAATTTATCCTTATATTTCACACATTTCCAATAAGTTTTCTCACCAATTATTTTCTCCTTTCTATATAGAAAATTATTATATAAAGCTAAAACATTGCCGCGTTCACTTTTTATGTATTGTAACATAGCGACGAACTAATGTTCCGTTTGAAGTTTTGCATGTACCTATTTATACCTATACCACTATTCTCACAAAAAAAACTGCTTCTAAAAAGTGAAACTCGTTTAGGATCAAAAACTCATCAATGTCCATAGCCGAAGAAATATTTTCAGTGGTATATTTTTTATTTCGCTCTTAATGGCAGCGCGCTAAGATTATTCGCCATAAATTTTTTATAACTAAATGTGTTCGATGTAAATGTTCTGCGACCTATAATTCTGCACCCTAAAGAAGTCGCTATACTCAAATTCGCTCTTGATTTTTCGCTCACAACGACGTCCCCCGATGGTAGGTCCTTAAATGCAGTTGTCTTCAATTATGTTTGTCATCATTGGTCCTAGTATCACGAAATTTGATACCTATGGATGATTCGATCCCACAAATCGTTTTGTGGTACGGAAAACATAATTTGATATTCAGGAAGGTGCGAAAATCGTAACTGATGATATAAAAATGTCCCAAGTTTTTTTGTTTCAAGATTTATCTCATGTATACTACCTGAAAATGACTCTTCAAAACTTTTACTTGAAAAAGGTATTCCTGTTAGAATGCCGTAAAACGAACCGATTTCGAGAAAAGTGACATTTTGTTTTGCATTTTGCTTATGATGAAGAAAAAATTTTGACTCGATTATTGAAATTTCATTCGTCCAGTTAGTTTTGTTTTATTGGAGTTAATCATGATGTTGATTTGTTCGGAAAATATCCGCAATGGAAATTGATTAAATTTTACAAACTTATTAACTAGGTGATTATTTTTTAACATTGGTTTTACGGCATTGATTTATCAGAAACAAATATTGTCTTAAACAGTACCGTACATTTTTATTGGTTTGACATTTTGTACCTCTGAAAATATATAGTTTCCACTACCAACTCAACTTATCACACTATATTTTTGGGATAAAGGGAACATTAAAAGTGAAACACGCTGTATGTACAGAAGATTCAAGAACCCTAGCAGAAATTTCACGTGGTGATTCCTTAAACAAATATATATTTTTAAATGGTACTAGATCTGTTGTCAAAATAATATTCACATTTTTGAAGCTGAGATTTTTTTTCGATTCTTTTTATCAATGGTAGCTCTGGAAGATTTATTTGTATGGAATGGAGGGGAGGGGGGAGTGTGATACCTCATTTGTACCGTCTTTTGTACGCTACCAAAGATAAAACAAATTGTTGATTTCAGTATCCCATTGGAACGAATCTTGAGGTTGCAAAAATATGAGATGCTGACTTTATTGAGAATGTCTATCGATTTCGTACATGCTGTCAACACCCTGCCACCAGGATTTCTATGGTCGTCCAAACTGAAAACATGGCAGGTCGGATTTGTAGGAACGTTATCTTCCCTTCTAGGTTTATATCAGATTTTTTATAAAAGGACGTTGAAATGACCAAGGTAAAACGAGAAATTTTAAGTCGGGGGATTCTAGACTGCATATTATTTGGTTGCCGGAAATATGATCGAAATCATCAGATCGAACTACATTTGATCGAAAATCAAACGATCGAAAAAAATCAAACGATCGAAAAAAATCAAATGATCGAAGATCAATTTATCAATATCAATATTATTTCCCTAATTGGTTCTCACATTGTTCTCTGAACATTACAGGTAGCCCCTTTTCGTGGGAATCAGAACATAAAAAAAATATCAATATCAATAACTGAATTTTGATCGAATCATTTGCATATAATATTCAAACTACTTACCGATTTGTCTCAAACCATTTGTATAGGTTCTAGAAATTCATTGATATTAAGGATTTTATTGTGAGAAGCCGTGAGGAGTAAAACCTCAAACATAACTATAGAGTGATCAAAATAATATGTTAGAATTTATGTCACATATGTCACATTCGGTTACAGAGACAAGACATCGTTCAGACAAGATTGCGGTTTCGAAAAATGCCGTTAATAAATAGTTGATGTGGAAAGAAAAAATTGATATGAGATGGATATTTTTATGTGAGAGAATACCAACGCTCTGACACGACATAACTGCAAACAGCGTGCCTCTACATTTGGCCCACTGGTTGCCTATAATAGCACAGATCAGTGTGACCGATCTCTGTTCAGGTATTGCCTGTAATTACGGAAAGAAGGTTCATTTAGGCCAGAGATTAGTCATCCATTTAGGCCGAGTCAGGTTAGGTTGTTTAGAAGCAGTAGCCTCTGTTGTTCGTTCAAGTAATTTCCTTAAAAATATACTTTCTTGGAAGAAGGTTCATTGAGACCGATTTAGGTTAGATTGTTTGGGAAAAGTAGTCTCTTATGGTAATGCTTATGCTTATTTTCCTCAACCTGCCGGCAAACAGTGTAACGGCTGTAAACGAAGTTACACTGTTTACCTGTAATACGTGAAATGACTAGGCATTTCAGGAAATGACGGATTTCTTCAAATATGTTCCTTTTATGTTATAAGTTCGATCAAAATGTAATTCGATCTATTGATATTTCGTTCAATTGATTTTCGATCATTCTATTTTTCGATCAAATGATTTTCGATCAAATGATTTTCTATCAAATGATTTTCGATCATATGATTTTCGATCAGATGATTTTCGATCAAATGATTTTCGATCAAATGATTTTCGATCAAATGATTCTCGATCAAATGATTTCGATCAAATGATTTCGATCAAATAGTTTTTTATCATATCTTTCCAGCAACCATGTTATTTTTACTCATAGTCTGCTAAATATGGAGAAAAAATCTAGTGAGCTGGAGTATCTGGTCTGCCCAAACAAGGGAAATCACCTACAGGGTTCTGTGGCCGATACAGTAGTACCATACGGTCAAATCGAGGAAACACTCATTTCAATTGTTTTCCTGTCAAACCTACATAACCTTGAAAATCGTAAATGAGTTGAGCGGTGCTCTCGGCAGTCTCGGCCGGCGGCGTTTGTTCAGTGAGTTTGAGTTCAGTCACGGTCACTCAGTCACTCAAAAATTTAAAAAATCATTCCTTCCCGAAATGGTTGCTACAGACACTACAATAGTTACCAATTTTGTAACTTTCAACACCTGAGTAAATGAGAGGTAGAATCAGAAGTATCGATTATTAGCATTTGATCAGGGCTCTGATTTTCTTACTTGTAATGATCCTGTAACACTCAATATCGAATGTACCCGCTTATGACATAAAAACACCAAAGAAATATCACTTGGAAATCCATGAATGGAGATGGATTCACAATATCTGGTACGCACAATAAGAGGAGACAGAGTTTGTTACACATTGATAATCAGAATGAACTACTATAATACTGGGAGCACAACACAAAACTATATCTATAAACGAAAGGAATATCAGAACAATGAGAATTGAAAAAGAATGATATTTTAGAAAAAAATACAAAACAAGTCACGATGGCATGGCAGCTTTAGACACTGACAACCAGTGACAACTTACATAACCACAAATTTCAAAATTTGTCTAGAAAAAAGTGACGATCATTTCGTACGATACGGTAACTTCCTCTAGTGGTCCTACACTCAACTGAGCTATAGGGAAGACCAGTAGTTCCAGCTCACTAGATTTTGTCTCCATATTTAGCAGACAATGTTTTTACTATTGACAGTGGTTGTCAATGATAAGGTAGGTATGTTATCTACCCGATAGGCAAGAACACAAATGCGTGAATGAGAGCTAACATTATTCATTGTCCACCACATCACGCCACTGAAACGTGAGTTCAGAGTATACTTGTTATTTTCGTGACACTTGGGCCTCTTCTTGCAATATGTTTCTTTTCCGTTAATGTAAGAATTGATCATAGTAGTCCAACATTGAGAGTAAAAAAACGTAAGTCTGCTCAAGTCTTCACTTAACTTGAGTTTTTCTCAATTTGTTCAAATATTCTACATTGTTTTTTCCGAGTATTTTCAATAAAACAAGCCACAGCTTTTAGGGTTACCCGGCAAAACTTCGGGATTTTTGACTTTGACATTTACCTCATGTTTCAGTAGCGCCAACTGGTGAGACTGAAAGTGTTAGCCCTCGTGCAATTCAAATATGCATAGAGGGTGGTCATTTGAAAACGAAACAGAGGCTCTGTAGGTCGCCAGAACCGTATTATAAAGACTATTCCACTCTTGATCTCGAGAACCAATCAGAATCGACCATTTTCGCGGTTTCTTCTTTATTCTAGCGATATTTTTTGTTTATTAAATTTTGTCGGACTTGCTCTACCAATACAGAAGCCGAATTGACCCACACGTGACCAACAAACCTCGTTTATCAGCGATATTTTGACATCGTGTCTGGTCAAGATTGCTTTGGATTCAAATCTGAGACAATAACCTAAGTTCCTACTTTATTTTATTTACTTATAATTCGCGTTAGTGAGATATTTTGTACGAAAGGCGAGACAATTTTATTCTGGCTGAACGTTTCATGTGTAATTTGAAAAGTTTGCATATTTGTTGATGGTCTGACATAACAAAACTTGAAAACAAATTCCTTTTTAAAGTAATCTTCTTCAATCCCTCAAGTCATTGTTACTGACTAATAAAATTATCAGTTGATGTAGCACAACTGATAGGGTTGTTGCGCGAGGACGAAGGTCGATGGTTCGAGCCCTCGGCGACGATATCTTTTTATTTAATTATTCCATGTCACATAAATTCAATTTATTTTGTTTGAATTGGAAAGCAATTGTATACACTCTTTTGAGAGCAACCATCTTCAAGATAATAAAAAAATACTGTTTATCAAAATTGTACATTCCACTTTGTGAATAACTATAAGTCGGTAGTTAATTTCTAAAAAAGTAAATTCTGTATTTCATTACTATCATAATGTTCTTCTTCGCAGTTCGAGTTGGGATATTCTTAAATTATGTTTCCTATTTCTTATATATATTGTCTCATTCAATCATGAAATAGTCATATGTAATACCACAAGTGTTAATATTTTGACGGAAATATTCGATGATTGTTACGACAGCTTGTTGCCTAGTAATTTCGTGAATGACATTGTTATCAAAACTACGAGCCGTAGGCGAGTAGTTTTGGATCAATGCCATGAGCGAAATTAGAGCAGCAAGCTGGAGTATGTCAATCGACGAATATTTCCAGGAAAAATAGTATCACGAGTTGTATTCGTATGACTATTTCATGATTGAATGAGACAATTATATATAAGAAATAGGAAACATAGTTTAAGTATATTCGAACTCAAACTGCTATTTTTCCTGGAAATATTCGTCGAATGACATACTCCAGCTTGCTGTTCTAATTTCACTCATGACATTGATCCAATCTCATTCACGAAATTACTAGGCAACAAGCTGTCGTAACAATCACCGAATATTTCTGGCAAAATATTATCACTTGTGGTATTATATATTACAATTCAATTGATGTATAAAAAATCCCACAAACCGCGTGATTTTTTCATTATGACGAAAAAAGTTTGCCCCTACCTGTCCAGCGAAAATAACGGAAATTTTTCAAAGCATGACAACCAGCCATAAACAAATGTTGAATTAAACTGTCTTACCGAATTACACTCTAGCTTTTGTTTTAGTCGAAGTAAACTTGGCATTTATAATTCGAATTTTGTTGCCATCAGGTAATTCAACTCATACGGACTCGTAATTTTTTCAGAGGCAGTTTTTTTTCGTCAAATTCCCAGGCAACAAAATTCTTATTGGTACATGTCAAGTTTACTTCGACAAAAAAAAGCTCTCGTTATAAGTGAAAAACTGGAACACGTCAACTACATTTTCGAGGAGGACATCATTCTAAAATATTTGAAGCGCTGCGGCATTGCCGCTTTCATCGAAAAGTAGCAACAACGTTGTTATTTAAAATGGAATACCCTGTATTTTATTCAAAGGAAGGAAGGAATGCTCGAAGTCATCTCCACAAATTTTAATGGTGTTGTTACACAATCATAAGGGACATGTTTCGATCTTATGAAAGACCATCTTCAGCCTAATTGAAATTTCTACATAATTTGTTCTTTTGACTCACTTGGAGTTGAAAAAAATATGATGCTACTAGTTGTGGAATTGTGGTCAATGCATATAGTCGAAAAATCGAGTTTATTAATGAGAAAACGGGTTCTCAATAAATGAAATGAAATGATTCTTCCTGAAAAGCTGATTTCATCAATGTATCACACTTGGGGTCTAGCGGGAATTATATATAATAATAATATATAGATATATAATAGGGTCTTCAAAATCGAGATTTTTCTACTTTAGTATTTTTTTGTGTCGAAACTATTTATTATCGGTCAGAACGGCTTTTATGTCCCTATCTCTTTTTTAACCATCTACCGACATTTAATGTGGTGATCAGAATTCTGAATTTCGAACAACCCTGTTTTTGTTCCAATTGAATGTCAGTAGATAGTAAATGAGAAGTTAAGATAAGGACAAGCAAGCCGTTTTGACCAATACTGAATAGTTTCGACACAAAAAATTCTAAATTAGAAAAATCTCGATTTTGAACACCCTATATCTGTAATAATTCCCGATAGACCCCAAGTGTGATACATTGATGAAATCAGCTCTTCAGACAAAATCTCAAAACGCAATGAAAGGCAGGGTATTATCTTTTGAATAACAAAGTTGTTGCTACTTTTCGATAGAAAGCGGCAACGCCGTATTGCTGGAAATATTTTAGAATTATGTCCCCCTCGAAAATGTAGTTGGTTTTGGCGGCCTAGAGAGCCTCTGTTTCAATTTGAAATGGCAACCCCACAAGTATAACAGATATTGTAGTAACATAAAATGAATGAATCTATTTTTTGATAAAATATGCTGTACTACTTCATGAAATACCATCTGAAGGATACCCTACAATGTCATGGAACGTTCAAACTCGTCTATCCAGTAATGACGTCATAATTCCTCATCCTGTGTTGCCAGCTGTTTTATTTCAAAGAAATATCGATTAAATTGTGAACTGTCAAGATAATCTAATATTTATTGATGCTGCAAATGTCATTAGTACATTTCACCTCCATTGCCAATTTTACAAGTTTGTAGCTGACATAATATACAGGGTGATTCAGGTTCAGAGGTACAAACTGAAATGGGTGATCTGAATTTTTTAAAATCTACAGTGTGATACGTATTTGGAGGTATAAGCTTCTTTATCCTCACCAATCTCTTTCGTATTACACTTCTGATATTTTCAGGTTACCAAATAAGGTGGATTGTTCAATTTAGAGGCTTTTATGCTCATTTTTTTCCGAGAAATGGACCGTTTTCGAGATGAATAAGCATATCCGTTCTAAAACATGTTAATTTTACCTATATTTTATTCTTGGGAAGAAATAATCACATTCCGCAAGAGAAGATTCTTCCCGACTAGTTGAATGCTATTTTATTTACAAATTTTTTTCAAATGATATTGGAAAAGATATTGGATAATAAATATTTCAATAAATAGAGAAAAATAATTAAACTTTGACCCCTGTATCTCCGCTATATACACACTTTTTTGATGAGTTCTATCACCCATTTCAGTTTGTACCTTATAATTCACCCTGTATCTACTAATCGAGTAGGTTGTAACACATTGTAGGTTCCTCAATCCTCAATTATTCGTTTATACCGAGGTTTATATAATCTAACTGAATTATTTTTATGAACCTCAAATTCTGATATCACTCTAATATCTCTGTTACAAATATGTCACAATCCGGTTTATAATAAAATAAGAACAAGTGAATTTTAAACGGTATTGCTTATTTCATGCATCCATGACTTTGTTGAAATCAGTTGAATATTGAGAGCGATGAATGTTGAAAATATTCAAAAAACCTAAGGAGGTTGAGGCGGCAACACTGTTTTCATCTCACTGAATAGTGAATTATCGATTTTTCACGACTATCTACTTGTGACGTCATTACTGCTGACGATTTTCCATCATTTCCCAACGGGAGCATTTCTTTGAAAAATCTAGGATACAAAATTCAACAATTTTTTTCTTATCGTGATGAACGTCATCAGATTTTTTCTAGAAATTAGTGTTCTTGTCTAGTGTCTAATTCAGAAGTATAACTGAATAACGCAATTCACGAAATTATTATTCAACGTTCATTATTTAACCTTCAGTACAAAGATGAAGCCTGTTGTCACATCTCAAAAAATTTTCACTGAGAACAATTTTTGTATTGAAAGAGGTACCTATTTGTAGATATTTAAAGTTTGTGATATTATCGAGGTTGTGGATATTGTTAAATATAAAGTTTATTTATTCATGAACTAGAGTTTCAATGTCAATTAACCAATCAATCGGTTCTGGAAAGGAATATTCTCAGAACATGAAAAAATGGATATACCAGAGGTGACACTTTACTAAGCAAAGTAATATCTCAACAATATTGCAGCAGTATTTCAATATAATGTGTATTGTTACATCAGATATTGTCGCTATCTTACTGCAAGGTAGCAGCAACTACCAACGATACCGGGTGTGATTGAGTTATTTCAAACGATCACGGAGATATTTCCGTTCGAAATTTCCATATATTGATCATATGACAAAGATAGAAGTTTCGATATTGCGCACTCACATCCATTGATCATATCGAAACTTCGAACGCAAATATCTCCGTAATCGTTGGAAATAACCCAATTAAACCTGGTATCAATGAATCCGTTATAATACTCTCTAACCAATAATGGAATGAAATATAGTTGATGTCATTTCCAGGAAAACCGGAATATGAAAGAAAAAAATTGAAATGTGAGAAAGTGCCCTTTAGTGAGCATTTTCGATGTTCAAAATTTCAGAAATATGTATAGCTTGAAAAACAAAGGATATATACAGGGTGTCTCGAAATTACATAGAAAGATTTTTACCACAGATTATAATAATAATAATAACTTTATTTCCAATTCAATATCAGTAGATACATGTGTAAATAACAGCATCAAATAAATCAAATATAAATAATTAAATAGTATACCTACAATAACAATAATAAAATATATAAAAAAAAATAATTAAATGATAATATAATTTCGATATAATTAATATGTTGGGTATACAAAATATATATTCAAATCTAAAATAATAACGAGTACTACAAGGAAGATGAAATGTTGATGAAAGTAATATGGAAATAAATAAGTGACGGAAAGAAAAATCACAGAAGCATTACGCTTGAGTGTGATTTAATCTTGTTTATTTCTCAATATAGGTTATAGGTATTTTTCCTATCAATCATCTGGTGTATCTGAAGTCTTGGGATTGTATTCAGCCATTCATTAATTTTAATTTTCAGTTGGTTTTTGGGATAGATGTTCACTTTGATATTTTGGGGCAGTTCGTTATATATCACACAACTAATGTAATTCAGACTTCTTTGTCCAATGGTTTTCCTGCATCTGGGAATAGTGACAAATTGGTTTCTATTTCGAATATTATAGGGGTGGAGAGTTGTATTTTCTCTATAATTATTATTGCTTCTCAACATACGAATTGAAATGGTACGTGCAAAAATTCGTCGTGAGTCGAATATTTTCATTTCTTCATATAGTTTCTCAGTGGAATAGGTGATACTCTTTTTAGACATTATTTTGAAGATCCATTTCTGGGTTATTTCTAATTTCTTTAGGTAAATATTATTAACCTCTCCCCAAGCTGCAATACCATATGAAATATGTGATTGCACGAGCGCATAATACAGCATTTTCAAATATCTGAATTCGAATAGTTCTGAATATAATTTGAATTTGAATTCAATATGATGATTCCACCGTAAATGTCTATCAATATATAATCCCAAATATTTTATTTTCTCCTCTGAATTTATAGTGACTAGTTGATTGTTATTGATATGGAAATCTAGAGATTGTATTCTGGGAGAGAATCTGAATAACAACTAAAGGGGAGGAATGAAGTTTTTTTAAAATTTATGGTCAAGAGCTTGTTACTGAAATAATTAGCTATGAGTGGAAAATCTTTCTCGACAATTTTTCTTAATCCAGACCAACTAGAGCTTTTGTAATATACTGCTGTGTCATCGGCGAATCCGATTAGCTTTCCTGCACTGGGTAATTTGAATAAGTCATTTATATAAATGTTGAACAAGACGGGTCCAAGAACGGTTCCTTGTGGGACCCCAAATTCAATTACTCTCTCGGAACTCAGTATGTTGTTTATTTTGACACACTGGGTTCGTTCAGACAAGTAACTTGTCATCACTCTCAAGGCCATGCCTCTAATACCCACATTCTCAAGACATTCCAAGAGTTTGGTATGACTTACGGTGTCGAATGCTTTGGCTAAATCTACAAAGATGCAAAGAGATTTTTGACCTTTATCTAGGGATTTGTAAATTTCATTTGTTAAATCAACCATCGCATCTTCTGTAGACTTGCCTTCCTTGAATCCGTATTGTCTGCTAGCCAATATATCATATTTTTCAAAAAAATTCATCAATCGCTTTTTTAATACGTTCTCAAATATTTTCGCTATAGTACTTAAAAGTGAGATCGGTCTATAGTTGGATGGGTCCTGTTTGTTTCCAGTTTTATAAATTGGTAAGATAATTGCAGCTTTCAAGCATGATGGAAAAATGCCACTAGTTATCATCAAATTAACCAAGTACGCCAATGGTTTTGCAATGAGCTCTCTAAGTAGGTGGATGGTTTCCGATTTTATATTATCCAACCCAGGTGACTTACCTCTCTTTAGTTCTAGTATGATTTGTTGGATTTCATGTTCATTCGTTTCTTCTAAATATATTGAATTGCATATTCGTGTTGCATCGTGCTGGAAATTCGGATCGACTGTAATTTTCTCTGCAAGTGATTTCCCGATATTACTATAAAAATCTACAATTGTTTCAGCTATCTCTCTCGGATTAGTAGTAGACGAAATATCAGATTTTATAATCTCTTTAATGATGTTTGTTTGTTTGTTCTATCCGTCATTCGGTTGCCCCCTTACGAGCAACCCTCAAAAGTCTTCGAAAGTCTTGTGCGAGCAAGGAATGACGGGGGCCTTACCTTTTAACGTGTGATCCCAAACACTTGCGATTTATTGGTTTTATGAATGTTCTTAATGTTTTTCCACAAATTTGAGGGATTTGATTAATTCTGTTCAATTTTCGATTTGAGATAATTGATTTTACAAATTTTTTTAAGTGAATTCAGAGAATTTCGGTAGCGTTTGAATTCAACACATTTTGCCATATTATTAGGGTCATTTCTCATCTTTCTACCTAGTTCGTTTTTATGATTTATTGATTTCACTAACCCATCTGTTATCCATTCCTTCCGTTTAATTTCATTTCGCTTCAATTTTTTGTTGTGAGTTGATAGTTCAATATTTTTCTTCACGGTTTCAATAAAATATGCCGTTGCTCTATTAGGGTTCCTCATTTTGTAGATACTCTCCCATGTTTCACATGCGAACAAATTTTTCAGCTTCACTTCATCAACAATGCTCCTAAATTTTAATTTTTCAGTTTCGTTCTCTTTTGTTCGTGTGATATTTTTTATTTGCAAAATTATGGAGAAATGATCAGTTAAGCTATTTTGTAAGATTATTGGACAAAATTTCTCTTGCTCTAAGGTAGTTTTTATAAATATGTGATCTAGGCATGATTTACTGTTGTTGAAATTTCTTGTACATTTATTCACATAAGAGATGAAACCAAATTCGCTCATGATATTCAGATATTCCTCATTTTCAACGCTCTCCCCCAGAATATCAATGTTTATATCTCCCATGAAGATATCAAAATCAGCTTTGCTACGGGTTTCTGATTGAAAATGGGTATATAAATTTCTGTTAAATTCAAATGGACAAGTCGACGGAGGTCTATATGTTGCTCTTATTCTGATGGTCTTTGATTTCAGTTTAATATCTACCTCTAATAGTTTGATTTCATTGAATTTCACGATATTGCAATTGTATTGTAAATTTCGCTTCAAATATATTATCAAGCCATCATTCTGGTTGAATTTACTTTCATTATATAACAAATCATAATTTTCTAATTGCAGTAATGTTACATCTTCAATAGTTCTGGTCTCGCTTAGTACGATTGCATCAAAGTTGGCGTCTAGTTCAGATATGGTTATTTGGAGTTCATCCAAATTCTTTTTGAGGCTTCTGATATTGACATGGAAGATATTAAAATTTTCCCCATGATTAAGCAGATTGTTGCATTCCAAAATACTATTTGCAATTTGTGTATCAATTACATTTGTCTTAAAGTCTCTTATGAAATTATCCATGGCATATCTATACAGGGTGTTGCGAAATTCGACCGACAACGCTTGACAGGTGAGAGCCCTCGTGATTTCATAATCACTGAGATAGGAACATATGGTCTCCAAGTGTTCAGTTCTCGAGATACAGGGCGTTGAAGTTGAGAAATTGAAATAGTTTTTTCGCAATATCTCAAGAAAAATTGTATATAATGCATTCAAATTCGGTATATGGTTTCATCTTTCAATGGTTCATTTCTTGACCAGGAAGACATTCCGAGAAGTCTATCCATAGGTACGCTACAGGGGGTTGTGATAACTTTTCCTCCCATATTTTCTACGCCACTGACGAAATTTTGATTATTTCCAATTTCTCGAATTGATTGTTCAATTATGTTGAAAAAATGCATTACCTTCAACTAAGCTAAAATTAACAGTTATCGAGATATTTGACCCAAAATAGAAGTTTGCATAGTAATTTTTCATCTTCCTCAGTAGTGGAAAATTACAAAAATGTTTGTTTTCTCTTTATTCGTGGAATAACTATTTCTGTTCAGCTACAGGATGAGATCTGAATAGTATCTAATCTACTCAACACCAGAAAAATATTTTTGCAATTTTCTACTACTGAAAATGATGAAATATTACTATGCAATCTTCTATTTCGGGTCGAATATCTCGAAAACTGTTTATCTCAGCTCAGCTGAAGGTGATACATTTTCTGAACAAAATTGAACAATGAATTCGAGGAATTGGAAATAATCGAAATTTAATCAGTGGCGTAGAATATATGGGAGAAAAAGTTACCACAACCCCCTGTAGGGCACCATTGGATGAAATGTCCGGAATGGCTCCCTGGTCAAAAAATGACCCATTCAAAGGTGAAACCATAAATTATTCTTGAGATATTGCGAAACAACTATTTTTATTTCTTAACTGCAACGCCCTGTATCTCGAGAACTGAGCACTTGAAGACCATATGTCTTTATCTCAATGATTATGAAATCACGAGGGCTATCACCTGTCAAGCATTGTCGGTCGAATTTCGCAACACCCTGTATATTGTATATGTGAAAAAAAAATAACAAATCTTAGAGTCAATCAATCTTTCATAAAAGTTAACTTGTTCAGAAAGTTGATTGACTCTGATGATATTGTTTCAAATAAGAACTTCATGAACTATTTTTGTGATGAAGTTGAAGTGGAACGTAGTTTCCTCAACGGGTTTATTTCTACTGAAGTCGTCCTTTGGAGTACGGGTTTGGCTTTTTTTTTTCCCGGGTGGACGAGTTTTTCGAGTAGCACCTTCTTACCGGCTTTTCCCACTTTCTCTTCCGGTTCAGACCGTACCTTGGTTCGTTGAGTAGGCGTAGATGGTTCGCTTAAAACTCTTCATACTTCTTCTTCTTCCTCTATTTCTTTCAGTTCTTCTATGGTATATACGTTGTCGTCCAGATGGAGTTTATTTTTTCTTATGTAGCAGCTCGTGAATTTTCCGCTTTTCTTTTCTTGATTGAGATATTTCCTCAGTATCCTTTGTTCTTCTCTTTCATTGGGAGTGAGATCGTTTGATATAGCAATATTGGATCCCCTCAGTTTTCCGCAGTTACTCAAAATATTCTTCTTTTTTAAGAATGATATCAATTCTACCTTGACTGGGCTTTTATTTGATTTGCCAAGGGAGTAAAGATCGTTAATATCGTTTCCAACCAGATGTACAGTGTGTCCAGTTTTCGATGCTTTTGCCTGATATCTCAGTTATCTTTGGAGATAGAACCTTGCGGTTTTCGCGGTCCTGTGCCACTTTTTTGTGAAACTCAAGATGCTCTAATCAGATTTTGCAAGACTGTTTCCGTTTATGAGATACAGGGCGATTTTGAAAATTTATACATTTTGGACCCCCTCTATATCCACGAAGTTTCTCAACAAAAATGTCAAATCAAAATCTTATCGCATAGAGAATTTCACGCATAATCCAGTGGCGCACTTACATTTTTTTTTCGGGGTATGGTTTTGGAGATACGACTCAAACTTAAGATTTTTTAAATGGAACACCCTGTATTTCATAAGCTAATTGAATTCCTTATTTTTTTGTCTTCAAAATGATGTATATAGAAAATTTTCAAAATTGCTCAAAATCACTAAAATATTGAATTTTGATAGTTGGTTATGGACTTTTCTTATAAAAAACGTTCCAATTGAAGAAATAATTCTTCAAATTTTTCTATGGAGAGGTCAAAACCAATATCAACACTTATTGATTAACAAAACACTAAACTTGGGTACCTGATAGCAACAAATAAATAGTAATAAAAAGTTCATAATGTAGAATAAGCACCTGATTAAATATTTACTCAAATAATTGAATTCCGGAATTATTCAGTAACTTATTCATTGACATGTTCAAATTGATATCTATTTTCCCTAACATACAGTTGACAAACTTTCTTAATACTTCTTACTACAGTGAGTGGCCCAACATACTTGAAGAAGAAGAAGGGAAAAAAATAAGGAATTCAATGAGCTCATAAAATACAGGGTGTTCAATTTGAAAAATCATAAGTTTTAGTCGTATCTTCAACACCACACCCCGAAAAAAAATTTGTTGTGCGACACTGGATTCTGCATAAAATTCTCTATGGGTTAAGATTTTAATTTGACATTGCCGCTGATAAACTTCGTAGATATAGAGGGGGTCCAAAAAGTATAAATTTTCAAAATCGCCCTGTATCTCATAAACGGAAACAGTCCTGCAAAATCTGATTAGGCCATCTTGAGTTTCACAAAAAAGTGGCACAGGAACGCGAAAACCGCAAGGTTCTATCTCCAAAGATAACTGATATATCATGCAAAGGCATCGAAAACTGGACACACTGTACATCTATAAGACGGTTCAGCTCCTCACAAACTACTTGCGCAGTTATTTCTTCAACAGGTTTGTTCAATCCGAAAATCACGATATTATTTTTTCTGTTTTTAACATCCAATTGCTCGAGTTTTTGTCTGATGTCCGTATTTTCTTCCCTCAATTGCTTGATTATGTTATTTTGATCGGCAATTTCCAGACGTAATCTTGCCTCAATAGCTTCGATGGTATTTTTCAGCTCATTTTTGCTTTCCCTTATTTCATCGATAATTTGTTGTAATGTAATTTCAGTCATTATAGAAACAAAAATGGTGGAAAAAGTTTATGTAAACATGGGTCCAGAAATGGCCCCCTCGGGAGTTATAGCTATTCAAAGGGGAGCCCGGTAAATAGTTCCGAAACCCTCTGTGTTGAGATAATGAAATTTTGTACATTATATAACTTTTCATGGTCGATTCGAAAATATTAAGAATTTTTTGAAATTTTGAACAGGGGCGTGGGATATAGGTGGGGCTAGGGGCATTTTTTCCCCAACTTTTTTTTCAATGCAATTTTCGGCAGGTTGATAAGGAAATATAAAAATATAATTTTTAATTAAAAATAATACTCCACTTCAGTTTCGATAGCACTCACCATTTTCGAGGTGAATCGATTTTAACAGTCTGCTGCCTAACAAAAATAGTGCGTCTCTTTATAATAGGGTAGCAAATTTTCCCAAAAATTATTTTTCGATAGAAAATACCCTTTTTTCAACATATCTATCTGTGATGTTCAACTCAAAATATGGGAGGAACAATAAAAATAATAATTTGAAAAATATGGGTACCCTATTAAGAAAAAGTACAATTTTTAATACGCAGCAGACTTTTGAAATCGATTTATATTGAAAGGTGTATGATTTTTAGGTAAAAATGGTGACATTTTCATATTTTCTGGCCACACTGCCGAAAATTGCATAGAAAAAATTTGGGGAAAGAAATGCCCCTAGCCCCACCTATTTCCCACGCTCCTGATGGAAATTTTCCCAATATTTCAAAATCGGACATGAAAAGAAATATACAGGGTGTCTGTAAAAGGTCTTTACAAAACCATACCACATATTCCTTAGACCAAAATGAGTCGATTTAAGCAAAATTACCCCAGTACAAAGTTGCATCGTTTGGGTTTGTCATACGTCCGGTAGAGGGCGTAACAACCAAAACCAAGTAGAAAAATAGGATTTTTATAGATTTTTTTTCTAATGAAAGTATATCGATGATATGATCTTTCCCCACTTGTTGCACAATACTATTGCAACACTTCTCACGCTTTTTTATGTAAATAATCAGATCAGATATCTGATCACAGTTAATCAGCTTCGATCGGGTTCGGAATCTTCTACAATTACCGAGTTATCAAAAGTAGAGTCACTGGATGGTATTAGTTTGATAAGAGTTCGGATACAGAAATGACAACGGTTAGGGTTTTTGAATGTTTAAATTTATAAAGTTACACACCTTGCATTGTGACAAGAGCACCATAGTCGTCCCGCCCTTTTTCATTCAAATTTTTTTGAATTTGACAATTCTTTAAACGTCAGAATTGAAATAAAATTTCATAATCATTGTACTTTCGAGATAAAAGCAGCTATGGAAATCACTTGCTGTATAATGAATTGTGCCAATTTTGAAACAAATGGATATCATTTACTCGATTTTCCAAATCAAATAACAAGCATTCGCTTATGGAAGGAAGATATGAAACGGCCTGGGTGGAAAATCAATCTGAAGACGAGCGAAATTTGTGAGGTACTCATTGAAATTCACTTCTTATAACAGCATCTGATTAGGATGAATCTATATTTTAGGCCCATTTTCAAACAGAAGACTTCAAAATCTGTTTGAGAGAATCTGCTGTTCCATCAATTTACAAACCAGACAATTTCAAGAACAAAATTCCGTTATTATCATCACACAAGATACAAAACAAAATAATCATGGAAAAAGAAGAAATGATCGCAAAATTACATTATGAAATTGAAAATTTGAAAACGAAACTGAGAAAAGCAAATAAACTACAACGTGATATATTATTGAATGGCGTTTTTGGTGCTGACCGCGAATTCAAAATTCAACAGTGAAAAGTGAATAGATATTTATGTATCAAGGGCCTTAATTACGCTGGAGGTCATCGTTTTGGACATATTTTCTATATCGATCCATGTTACTTAGCTCCTAGGGCGCTAAGTGAAGTTGCTGAGAACTTAACAAAACCAAGTATTTGGTAGGTCTCGTCAAAATAAATTACTTTTTTTCCATGAAATCTTTATCGAAAAATGATTTGTTCTCTGTATTTCAACACCCTGTATCTCCGAAATGAAGCATTTCCAGACACAAGCTTATATAGACTTAATCTTTAAAATTGTCTCAGCAATACTTCACTGAAGTTCAGTTTCACATACAATAAGGAATTATAGCTATAAGTGTATCCATATGTATATATTCTCTGATATTAAAATGTTGTTACATGTATTTTCTTCATTTATATAAATCTTGCTCTGCTAGAAGTGTATCCCTATGAATTGAAGTGGGTGTTTGTACCCTATATCCATTGTCCATCTACGGCTATGATTGATTTGACAAAAAATATAACCACTTAAATCGTATCTGACAATCAGGTGCTACTAGGGAAATTGAAAAGACAAAGAGCAGAATATTTATGTCTTATTCTTTTAGTCACTTAAAACATTGTATTATAGAAAATAGAAAAGGACAAAAGTTCAGCTGTGTCCGAACTCTTACAAGGTTGGTAGAACTGATTATAATTTGTATAGGAAGGTTGCCTCGATCGATAGAGCGGCAAGGGGGGAAACGGTCACTCGTGACGTCACAGGCAGTAAGATGACAAGTTGTCAACCTTAAAGCGACATGTCATGAAATGTTTACCAAATAGAGTATACAAACATGATACAAACTTTTTGGTCTGCTCAGCATATTTATATTAATTTATTGTATATAATTATAAGTAAGTACCATTATAAAATATGGATATTTACATATACTTCTGTATAATACCTTCAATCTTCGAAATGAGAAGGCAATTTTGGATGGATCAGTAGTACAGAGAGGAATACCTATATGAAAATTTGTTCCAGGGGCTATTTACCAGGTCGTAGTACCAGGTATGTGTGTTTTGAGGTATGGAGCTAGTGATTACTTATGCATTGATTATGAACCTACTCATCCTATAAATATCCTGCAAATCAGATAATCTGAACAAGAAACTACAGGAAATATAAGAATAATCAAGTGATGATCCAGAAGTAGTAGCAGTGGACCAATATTCGTACACAACAGATCACTCATTTTATCAATATAACTCTGTATTCTGAAAAATTGACAAACTTTCCTAGACCTATAGAAAATACAAGAGGAAATAGTATTTCATTGTTTGATTATATTGTAGTCAAAAACAGAGCAATTGATCGAAGTATTTGAGCATAAAAAATAACAAAATATGATTCTGACCAAAATTAATGAAAAATAACACTACTATTATAAGTGAACCTATAATGAAGGATAGTTCAAGGAATCTCTCAAATAAACATAACTCCTCTTCGTTGGGTAACGTACTCTTGCTCAAATATCTCAACTTGAAAACACGTGTGATATCTTCTGATGTCCATTTTACCCGTTCAGCAAGAATCTCAACATTCACAACTGGTCTGGTTCTGATAATTTTCCAAACTTGAATACTTATGGTGTTTCTCTTGTTGTATTTGGTATTATTGATGGGATTCCTACCTTGAGTTTTCATCTCTTTGGTGTGTGATTTAGCAATTCTGCTTGTGCCGTTCAAAATCCTCGGCATCGAAATGGGCAGAACATATTCGCCAAGTTTTGGTATATATTAAATGAATTAAAATTACGCCCACAAAATTGAATCCATATTTCTCACGAATAGACTCATCTTATGGAAATTAATGGAAACACAAACTAAATTCACTAGTCTCATTACACTTGTACGAATTTTTACAAGAAGTGACCGAACAAATTATCAATTTTACATTTTTAAGCTCAAAATGGTTCAAATATTCGAAAATACTGACAACTGTCAACTCAATACATGCGCCGGCCAATCGCCGGCGTACATATCATACACGAAGTGTACGAGAGTGCTACACTTTTCGTGCAAAAGAAAGGGCCTATTACGTCATGAGTTACTCAAGGTCACTCGCGGGGTGCGATCGAGGCAACCTTCCTCTACAAAATAGTCATCAGTTCTACCAACCTTGAACTCTTATCAAACTAATACCATCTAGTGACTCTAATCGAAAGGAGGGAAAATGAATCATCCAGCATAAACAGTAATAATTTATTATCATATCATTTTGTGAGTATTTCAAGACTGTGAGTAATGACTAGTTAAAACACAACCACCATAAAATACCTTAATCAACAACAAAAATAAAATCGAACACAAATCTACCCCACATGAATTGGTTATTTGATATTCTTAACATTTTTAAAAACTTGGTTTAGTGGTGAAGTATCCTTCAGAAATGCATCAACACTGCTTTTAAAATACAAGTTAGAAACTCCGTGGACAATTCTAATATTAAACAAACGAATGTTCGACCACTCATGCCATTATTCAGGAATTGGATAGAGCTAAAATTTTTAAAAATCTTAAAATTTTGGATTGAAAAAAAAAATGGCAGAAAACAATTTCTATAGCACTTTGAAATTGCACATGACGAAAATAAAAAATAAATTCAATTTTTTAAAATGCAGCCAAACTACTAAAATTCTACACCTCTTATGTTATATAAAAAAATAAAATGTTGTCAGCGACCTTCGTGAAATTATCGTCTTTTTAAAAAATATATGACCATTCAGCAAAATCCTAGCGATGCATAAAAACTTCCGCAAATTGTTTTGAAATTTTCTTGTATGTGTGTTTGCTGTTGGAAAAGCCAGCCTGATTAATTTGTTCTTGAAATAAAAAAGTGAGTCCTACACTGTATAATATGATTCGACTGTTAGACATTTCTTGTGAATAAAATCAGCGCCACTGTCAGAATTATTATTTTTCCCATCATATCAAAAACTGTTGATTTGTTAATTATAAAACATGAGAGCAAGAACATATTGGATCCTTCATTGGCCAAATTCATTATTCGATATAGAAAATAACACGTCGTCCCAGCGGACGGCAGCAACTTGAATACTTCTGAGTGGTTTGTTTTGATGATATGACCAATAAGCATAAACAAAAACGAATGTGAACAAATGAAAACAAAGTAAACATGCCGCTTTGACAGCTTTCAAGAACTCCTATTTTCTATCGTGAATATTTCAATAATTTTTAATACATTCTAGAAATATTCCAAATTGAAGCATCAAAATCGACTGAAAATGGCTGGAAAAAACGACAGTCGTGTCATTAGAAATGTTGCTTTGGTACTTCTGATAGGAGTACTGGAATCAAGAATTGGGTGACAGTCAATGATTCAAATGTCAGATTTGATTTTATATTCGCGGTGGTCAAGGAGCCAGGAGTTCGACATGTTTTACCGTAGTTTTCATGTCATCGCAACGTTAGGTGATGACCTTGACTACCGCGAATAGTCATTTCTAGACAAAAATCTCGTGTTCCCTTTTCAAATTACATATCAGGCTGTGCCTTCTATTGTGGAAAGAATTTTGCTGAATATCATCATAATACAATATGAAAACTTCCGATTTAGTAATAACATTACATAACCTCATATACCATCTATAAAAAATCATGAATAAATGTAAATGTTCATTTTGCTACTGCTTGAAATTAAATTCTCCTGATGATAAAATTTTTCTTGGTCGATTTCTTATAGATGTTTTGCTTGCCAGATTTGTCGAATAATTCACACTGGCGTGACTTCTATCGGTACACAAACTTGTCACCACTGGCCTATAAATAACGAATGGAAGGAAAATGATAATTATCAGTTTAACGCTAAATTGAACTCGCGCATACCACGTGATCGACTTGGAAAAGTTGGTATGCGAGTATGCGCAGTACGTATACCGTACTGGGCCGGCCTTAGATAATTTAAAACATACCATAATATAATATCACCGGTGTTAATGCAATATGACGTAAGACAAGAAACAAAAACAGCAGAAAAAAACCCTCATAGACAGGGAGCCCACAACGTGGTTTTTGTGTATTATTTTGTTCACACTCAGCAGTATAAAGACCCCCCAAATTCCACCTACCGCTACACGGATATGAGCTCGACGAATAAAAATCGTGGACAAAAGGGTAGAGGTCGCGTGGGTGAAGATGTATAAAAAACCCGGGGTCTGGAATCATTACCTACTTACCGTTCGGCGTATGTCCCAAATTACTATAATAATTGGAGATAATATGATCCGGGTACTTTAGTCAGGTTAATACAGAGTCGCTGATATGTATGGAAACAGGTGAATATCTCGGTAACCTGTTGTTGGATTTTTTTGAATTTATGTACTGTGTGATTTCAAAACGTGGGAGATTTGAAAATGTTGTACCCAATGTTGCCACTTTTTCAGTTATACCGGATTTTTTATTAACTTCCCCTTATCTTGAATAGAACACCCTGTAATTTATTTGATTTTCAGATTCTTCCTGAAGAGCTAATTCCATCGATCTAACACACTTGGGGTCTAGCAGGAATGAATACATTGGTATAGGGTGTTTAAAATCTAGATTTTTCAACTTTAGTATTTTTTTGTGTCGAAACTATCCATTATCGATCAAAATCGCTCTAATGTTCCCATCTTTACTTCTGATTTACTATCTACTGACATTTAATTGAAACAAATACAGGGTGGTTCAAGATTCAGAATTCTGATCGCCCTCTGTATCTGTTCCAATTAAATAGTCAGTAGATGGTAAATCAAAAGTGAAGATAGGAACATTGAAGCGGTTTTGATCGATAATGGATAGTTTCTACACAAAAAAATCTTGAAGTTGAAAAACCTAGATTTTAAACACCCTATACCTATGTAATCATTCCCGCTCGACCCCAAGTGTGATAGATCGATGGAATCAGCTCTTCAAGGAGAATCTGGAAATCCAATAAAGTACAGGGTGTTTCATTCAAAATAAGGAAGTTACTAAAAATCCGGAATAACTGAAAAAGTGGCAACAGAGGCTATAACATTTTCAAATCCGCCACGTTTTGAAATCACACTGTACATAAATTCAAAAAAATCTAACAACAGATTGCCGAGATATTCACCTGTTTCCATACATATCAGCGACCCTGTATAATTCGCTGAACATTTTGGTTAGATCGGTAGCCAACCCCCACGTACTTTTGTCTTCAGGGTGTATGTAGAATATGCGTTTATCATATGTTCGGCATTGATTTTATATAGTTTTTAAATAAAATGGATGCATAAAAAATATATGCGTAATAAATTGATAATAATTCGATATTGAATTTCGTTTCCTTAAAATCAACGATATTATTCGCTATCGTATGGCGATAGTTTTTTCATGATAATTATTATAGTATGAGAAATGTCATTTGGTAACCCCCGAAAAAATGAATGGTTCATGCCGTCGTATAGAAAATTTGTTATAACAACGAAATGATTTTCTTCAACATTTACATAAAACAAGTCCAATCATTTTATTCGGGGGTTACATAATATCATACTATAAATAATTATAAAAAACTATCGCCGAACGGTAACAAATGATATTGTTCGAAAATTGGATTTTAAGACTACGAAGGTTTATATCCAATTAATTTATTCGGCATGTATTTTTAATAGTTCCCTTCAATTCAATAAATAATTTTTACTACCATGGCAACAGAAATTCTTAAACACATTACCATGGCAACAGAGTTTTGAACACACCTTCAGTCGTTCGAGTCCTGTCCGGTCTACCAATTGTAGAAACTGTCAATCGTCATTTTAGAAATTTGTTGCAATCAGAATTATTCAAACAATTTCTGTTTGTATCAGAATTCTTCATTAAGAATGTTTTAGGTAGGTACTTGCATATTTCAAAGAACTGTAGGTAAAATCGTTGAATGTAAACAAATGAGACACAAAAAGACGTTGTGGGCTCCCGGTCTATCAATTTCGATGAAACAGCCAACCACTAGCAAAAATGTACATTATAAATAATACACCAAACATAAACAACGTGAAAATGGCTGACGGGCTATCGATAATGAGATTAAAAAGAAGCCAGCTCTGTATGGACATACGTTCTAATAAGTCCAAGACATGCAGTGCTGACGTTGATACATACTGCGCAGATGCTTGAACCAATTTCAATGCTCGCTTGTTGGTCTTGAAAGTTATTCCTGTATTGTTCTTTCATTCGTTGTTTATAAGTCAGTGGTTGTCACAGAATAAAACAAAAAAATAAAACACGAAAGAACAAAAACAACTAAAAATGCTAAAAAACAACATAACAACTACAGTAAAAGCAACTTAAAACAGGACATGCATCATGCTTGAAATCAAAGGAACACCGTCACCTTAAAACTGAAATGAAAATAAGATATATTAATGATATATTATTTTTAATAATAAACTCTCGATAATAATAACAGGATTAATCAGAAATACATATTCATATAAATTTTCATTTTCAAAAAATGGTTCTAAACCATTACCCAATCGCAAAAACCTGTTCCATAGCCAAAATATTCTCACCGGACCAGTCTCACAACGAACAATACAGTTAAAGACTGTAATAATGGGGGATAACACCTTAAAATTTATAAAACTATATATATAATTACCCAACCGCCAAGAAATTTCGAAGTTGAACTTACAATTAAAAATTTTAAATATCAAACACTTAAAACTACAGTTATGTTAAACACCAACAAATCCAAAAGTTTCATAAAAGTTTTGTTATGGCTAAAATATTAATTATAGTTTGAGAAATTGAGACAATAAAATTTAACGTTTAGGGGGAATCTAAGAGTCCCGATTAGTATGTCCGAATATTTTTATCATTCGTAAATATATAACCATTTACTTGTTCCAATAAATTTTAAAAATGCTCGCTCATTGAATATATAAAAAAAATCAACGATAGGCTTTCGTAACTGTTAGAAAAAGAGAAAGCATTCCTAACGAAATGTTCAGAATAATTTCCGCACCACCAATGATTTTTACGTAGCTAAAACTTAAAATTAAATAAATTAATTGAGCACAATCGATAAAGTTAAGGATTATTCTCGATGTTATAAACATTGATGGGCAAGTGTCAAAGAGAAGTCACTAATGCGGTATCAAATAGAATGTGTTTAAAGAAAAAATCTCATAGACGAGAGCGAATCCTAAACTACTAGTTGGCCATGAATAAGACTTGTTCTAACCTCAAAATAATTCCATTGGTATTTTTCTTGGGTAGTTTTGCATTGACAACAAAAAAAAATACTATCCGAGGCAAAAATGCAGATCAAAGGAAAGGAGTACAAGACTTTCTTTGTAATTATTCATGATTATGGCATTTAAAAAATCGGAATACAAAAACACCAATAGAATCAGAGTAGACACTTGAAGTTGAGGATGATTTTTGATGTTATGGCCAAATACCAGAAAGAAGTCACTATTGCGATTTCGAACAGAATTAGTTCCCTTTCATGATACGGAGTACAAGATTTTTTTCGCCTTTTATTGATTTTGAAAACAAAACATTATCTCACACATGAGAAACTATCCTCATCTTGTTTCTTGTTTCAACTTGAAATAAGAAAATACTAGTTGTCTTGGCATTACACCAATTTTAACCTCAAAATGGAATAATTTCACTGGTATTCTTCTAGGTGAACTGCGAATTTCTGATGAGAATTTCATTATATGAGGATTCAACTTTCAAGGTGAAGACAGACATTATTGCTGGGTACTAAAAAAATCGAAATTTGGAAATATCTGGAACAAAGAATGTTATAAGCTCTGATAGTCAAATGCCAAAATGAAGTCACTAATGTGGTTTCATTTTCTTCCATGATAGGGAGTACGATCATTTTTTCACCATATTACTTTTATAAAAACCCAAATAATATATTCCATTATGGAAGCTATGTCCTTGCTTTAACCTGAAATAATAGAATACTAGTTGGCCATGCATAACAACAAAATCAACTCAACTTTCATTTGCCAACAAATTTCATCATTCAAGGATGCAACTCTTGTTTTCATTGTCATTTTCCATGATTGTACGTAGTGAAATACACAACTCAACTTAAATATTTCTTTCTGAATATGACCGCCCAATGCCAGGGAAATTATTCTGAACATTTTTTTCTCGAAATGCCTTAAAGTCACAAAAAAACTCTTCGGTTTATGTGTATAAACCGTCAGAGATGAGCCTTATGCACTTACTTAAACCTAACCTAATTCTAATAAATAACCAGTTGAAATAACAAGTTTAACAGTAACAACGACATCTATCTATATACGCTCTAATTTAGCGTAAAATCTCGGAAAACGGACTGCTGCAAATTTTATTGAAAACGCTTCATCGAACGGCAATTCACATTCTCTTTAAGAAGTACAAAATTAATAATAGTCATTTTTAGAATTATATGTGAGTATTCACAATGTTGGCCAGATAGTGATAATTTTGATAAAGAATGCCTAGAACGATACACAATGACATTTCATTCAGGTTGAGAAATAAAGAGCATAGTCAGTGGGCTGAGAAACACATATTTGGAATCTTTACGATGGCATATATAATGATTACCTACTTGAGAAAAACTGTCTGTGACTGGGAGACTTAAAAGCTTGATTTTACGTTTGTCATTTGTCAAATGTCACCCACCCGTCAAATAACCAAGCTTCACTGATGAATATTATATAGTTATACCATTATTGAGAATGAATAAATAATCTGGTAGATCGCAAAAAAAATAGAACGAACAGCGTCAATTGAAACACCTTCCTGTCCGGCATTTGAAGTTTATTCATCACATCAAATTACTTGAAAACGTTTACACCTTCTTCACAGCAAGCTTTAAATCATAGAGATTCAGTTGAGCTCAATTTCCACGAACTTTTTGAGAATAGTAATTTTCTCAAGTAACAATAACAAAACTTGTACAGTTTAACCGAGTTACATTTTAGCATAACTCATGTAGGTATTTTTTCTGAAAGCGAGGGTATTGAATATTTCGGAAAGTATGAATAGTATTCAGCAATAACAACCTCATCCCAAGAATGAAGTCTAGTTGGAGGTCAAAGATGTTTTAATTCTGGGTTTGTTCTTTCTAATGATTCTGTTTCCTTCGGTTTTCATGATTTCGTTGGTGACAACAAAACTTTGTTTTGCATCTGAAATGTGATTAGTGTCCGATGAATTCATTTTCATCTTTCATTTGATGTTCCTGAATGCAGTGGATGAATGTTCTACCGGTTTGCCCAACATAAAACACGAGGGTGGATGCCTACCAGAGGTATATGTTGGTCAAATAGATAGACAATGAATCACTGGTTTCATCAACCTAAAATCAGTTACATGATACATGAAACAAATCCCATATACACTTATTGACAGACTAGACCTCAAGGATTCGCAATTGCTGAGTTTGTTTCTAGAAATATTTCCATAATGATCTACATTGGATATTCTCATTTCATGTCTCATAAATAAATGTTGAAATATGAGAAATTCAAAAAACATGATATTAATCTGAGTTGCACTCCTTATGAATTTTCAAACTTGGAGAAGAATGAGCTGGAAAGATTTTATCTCTCCAACGTAACGGGAATTGTAGTAATATTTCCTTTAATCTTTTATCCAGCAATGATCATTTCAATATCAATATTTGAGTCACTTCAAATGACAGATAAACAACAGGTTTTTCTTATTGACACAGCTCGTTCTAAACTCCTTGACCTACCAAAATTTCCCCATCAACAGTTATTCCTCAGGTGACAAACTCGTACAATTAACTGAGTTACATTTCAGCATAACTTATATAGGTATTTTCCGGAATCTAGGGTGTTATTTACCAGTATCCCTCAATTCGGAAATTCTAAACAGTAGGTATTTAACAATAACATCATCCATCATAAAGTAATATTTGAGTAACTTCAAATGACAGATAAACAACAGGTTTTTGTGATTGACACAGCTCGTTCTAAACTCCTCGACCTACCAAAATTTCCCCGTCAACAGTTAATCTTCATAGTGCCATTCGATCAAACAGTTCCAATAAACTCCCGCGCAACAGCATCAAACCTTCAACCGCGGAGACAAAAAAAACAACAACAACAACAAAGTGAGCGCTAATACTTGCTTATGCTCAATTGGCGATCGCCGATACGGCAGAGCTCGAAGAAGAAGAAGCCGAGGAGGAGGCGGAGGACGAGACCACCCCCACCCCTGGAGAAGTGGGCATGACGGCGACCGTGCCCAAGCCGACCACCTGGCTGTTCTTCGAGTTGCGCATGAGCGGTTTGTGGAGGCGGTACTCGCCGGCGTGCTGCCACTGCCAGCAGGTGCGACAGAAGTAGCGGAAACAGTTCATGTCGCGGCAGAAGTAGGGGCCTTGCTGCACCTGACATATCGAGCAGAGGGAGTCCTCCAGGTAGGGGTCGACTTGCACCTGGAATTTTCCAGTTGTTATCCATAATAATTCGCGGTCGCCAAGGTCATTAGATGACGTTGCAATTCATTTATTTATTGAACAAATATCTTTCAGACAGAATAGGCTCTGGTATAAGGAAGTAAATAATTATACAGGGTGTCCCGAAATAAGCCTGCCAAACTCCACCAGCGGCTTCTGAGACAAGAAATAGGAAGAAAAGTTCCAATGAATATGAGTCGAGAAATGTCCCCTAAGGAAGCTACGAGCCCCCTGAGAGGGGGCGCCTGAAGATGATATTTCTTGAATATTTTCGAAACGCCGAGTGATAAAATGACGCAATTTGGTACAAGAACTAAACATACTACGCCCAATAAGGTGAACATGAATTCATTCAGGAGTGTATAATACAGGGTGGGATTACATTAAATATTGCTCAAATTTTTCTTATGCATATTTTTTGACAATTCAATCTCGGATTACGAAAATCCACACCGTTTCACAAAAAAAGGGCTCTTGTCGATCAGATGTATCATTTTCGAGTGAAATCGATTTAAAAATATTGATGCACAACGTTGCCCATTTTCGAATCATAGTGGCTCTAAAAAAAATCAAGTACTTTCTTTTTGCCAAACAATATCATAAAAGCGCGAAAAATAGGAAAAGATGATGAAAAAACTACTTCAATTTTTGTGCATTTTTTTCCATTTCCACTACGCCTCATTGCAATGTTATGCGTAATACCTGAGATGTAACAACATTTTTAAAATGCTTTCACTCGATAATAATACACCTGATCGTCACGGAACAAAAGTACCTTTTTGCTGTGGTGTGGAATTTCATAATCCGCGATTAAATTGTCGGAAAATATGCATAAACAAGAAATTTTGAGCAATATTTAATGTAGTCCCACCCTGTATTATACCGTCCTGATTGAAATTTCGAAATGATTTTATTAACACTGCATTGGGCATGGAAAGTTTAGTTCTTGCACCAAATTGCATTTTTTTATCACATGGAGTTTCGGAAATACTCAAGAAATACCATCTTCAGGAGCCCCTTTTCAGGGGGCCGTAGCTAACTAGACATTTCTCGACTCATGTTCATAGAAAGTTTTCTTTTTATTTTTGATCGTAAAAGTCGCCGATGAAGTTTTGCAGGCTAATTTCGGGACACCCTGTATACCTATAGCTGAACATATTCAAAATATATCAACAACTGTAGATTTGCAAACAAGTATCAAGTCAAACACAGTGTAGAATGGAGATGAATAAATAATATTGCTATTGTTATTGTTGATATGCTCGATAACCTAACCTTTTCCACGTCTTGTTCTTATACCTGGCACTGGCGCGGTATTTGCCATTAGAGCATCTGGTCCATACACAAATATGTCACTCTGTGGTTGTATTTATATTG
Source organism: Phaedon cochleariae (assembly GCA_918026855.4). Lineage (NCBI taxonomy): Eukaryota > Metazoa > Arthropoda > Insecta > Coleoptera > Chrysomelidae > Phaedon > Phaedon cochleariae. Next base: position 51,510,329 of record OU896713.1, on the reverse strand, counting down.
AAACTACCATTCGAACATCCTTGAAACTTGAATAATCCTGCTGTTAATGCAGGTAGAATATTCTTACCCCTAGGATTTGGCATGGCAATTGGTGGTTACTTCACATATTTATTTGAGTTGATTGTTTCGGTTGCAGAAAAAATAGCATGTTTCATTCGGATCAAAAGTGACTTTGTTTGACTCGCAAAATTTGCTTTCGCTCGGCTTCGCTAAACGCTCCGCCTCGCAAATGCAAAATTCGATTGTCAACTAAAGTGTCACTTTTGATCCTAATGAAACAATCTACTATTAAATGACATGACGGGCACTGACAGTTCATGAACGTACATGACGTTGAATTATTTGAAAATTCAGTTTTTTAGAAATTAAAATGGCCAACTGTGTAGTTGAAAACTGCATGATGAACAACAGCTTTAGAAATGGAAACAAAATATGAAGCCGCCATTATGGAAATTGAGTTCAGTTCAGAGTAAGTACTCAATATTTTAATTTTTCGATTGAATATGATGCATATTCGAAGGAATAATATCATTACTAATTTCAATTTCAACATAATAGGTGCACTTCAAATGTGAAGATTTGATAGAGGAACATACTATTAAATTGAAAGAAAATGCATAGCCTCCATTCTATCATCAGAAAGATTCCCGAAGACATTCTTTATCGAATTCTGAAAAATTTGTACAAGAAAAAAAGCAATTATCGAAGATTTAGAGAGAAAATATGCAAACATTCAGAATGTACTAATAGAGAATGATGAGGAATACAGAAAAAAATCAGAGAAAAGGATGAATGCTTGAAAAATACCATGAAACAAAAATACACTGAAACGAGACTGCAAGTAACAAGAATCCACGGCTATTATAAGGAACTAATTTCAAATCTTGAACTATCTCATCAAAAATCTTTGGAAGACTGAGAAAACTGCGAATGCAAAAATGCAGGCAATTTTGAATCGAATCAAGACCCAAATTGATAGTTTCGGTATATATTTCAACCGCGTCTTTAAATACTGAAGTGGACTATAATTTTAGTCAATTTCAGTATTCAAAGACGCGAATCCATGAAATCCATAACAAATTAAAAGGTATTCTAAGTAAAGTTGCTACTTATGAGCAACATATTTCTCATAATTCTAAATATAATGGTAATAGATGGGATGCAGAGAGTGTCGAAAGAAGAAAAATAAAACGAGATAATTATGTTGATGAAACTAAGGCAAGAAAAAGGAAGTAAGTGTTCAAATGCGATAATTTATTGAGATGTAATGCTGAGAATTGCATCACTGCTGCTATCATTCAGTTGAAAGGAGACTAAATTTTGTTGTAATGCTCTTATAATCAAGCAAAAACTGTAGGTACCTACCATTATTTGAAATTTCATATTTTGAACATAGGATCCTATTCTTGAACTATAACTATAATCATTATACTTGTATTTATCGAATTTTTTGATCGATATTTCAAGAGAGCATATATAATTTTGTTAATTGGTTGAATTATTCTTCCCATTCATTTACATTTCGCTCAGCAGAAATGGCTACTAAATCCTGACTCTTCTATTGAAAAACTAGTGCATCCTAAAATCAAATAAATTGACTCGACATATATCCTTTGTTAAGTATATCGAGAAATACTATCAAAAAATTAAGTTACAAACTATGACCACTTTTGGCCAGTGAGATAAGAAGCCACTTCTTTAGTGCATGGAGAAGCATATCCATGTCTTTGTTCAATCAAACCTTCGAAATCATTATGAGAATTTGGGGTTATGCCTTTTGTCACTGCTTGTCATAGTGTCCGTACTCTTATTACAGCCAGCAAAACTGCCAAAGACATACAGGGACTCTACTGGAAGAGATTGAAAGTAAGATAAGTTTTCCTGTAGTTTTCAATATCATCGGAACGTCATGATGGTGGCCGCGAGTATTAAATAAATACTCAAAACTCGAAGTCATTTCCACAAATGTTCATGAATGAACGAAACTGGGTAGATAAAGAAAGGGTAACAACTACTTTCTTGCCTGATATTTTTCCCCAATGAACAGATATTATTATACCTCCCGTCCAGGTTTTCATCTAGAACGACAATGTTCTGAATAATGCATTTTTTCTGCAATCGACTCAAAAGTCGTCCATTTCTGTTTCAAAATTCGCTCTTGAAGTTGACGTTTTTCTTACTGACACGATAAAATGATAAGTATGTATGTTGCTATGCAACACTTTTGAGTATCTAGCAGCTAAAGTTGAAGTTTAACTCCTAGGAACTAAAAGTGTATCGGATGACAGCTGATATGATAGCTGCTTTGACACTGACATGCTCAAGTGAGTCAATATCGTGGTAAATTCACTTATATTTTATTGATTAGCTATCAATTATTTCGATCGCGGTCGCTACGCCTCGCAAACGCAAATATCGCTTGTTAAACAAAGTGTCACATTAGATCCTAATAAAACAATGTACTATTCTTTATTGTGATTGAACCTATTCATGTTTTTAATCCCCAAGTCAAAACATAGTATACTTGACATCATTCGATTCTGATTGTTTTTCCAAAATTCACATTCCGCCCGATTCAGGAGTCTATAAAGGGATGAAAAGAAGATGATACCTTCGACGCCCACTGTATAAATAATCGTTAGAAACAATCAGGATTATTCCACCTTATGACCAAAACTTACTTTTTTGGTGAATTTCGCCGTTTTGATTTCGATGAAGGCCGCAGCTACCGCTTTCGTATAGGAAATCTGATTGTTGAAGGTGACTCGCCCAGAACCGATGGGATACTTGTATTTATCAGTATCTATGCCTGAAAAAAAATTGAGAATGAGAGTTCCTTCGGTAGCTGTCTCGCTCCTACACATTTCAGAATCCTACCTCAATTAATAGGGAAGATACAGGAGTGCTTCTTATGAGAAGTGAGACAAACGTGAATTTTTCCAATAATCATGGCGGATTCTTATTTTGTCATCCGCACTTCAATTTTCACACTGAATATTTGCTAATTATCTTGAAATTTTCCAACATATTGATATGATATGCCTGGTCTAATGACTTTGATTTTCCAATATTACTATTTAACCCTACAGTAGTCGCATCTGAATTTCGACATAGACAGGTCGCGCGCGGACTCACAGTCCGCACCTCTGGAGTTGTTTCAGAGTCAACCTATCTAGCACAAATAATAGTGGATGCAGGATTCGTGTAATTCTAATTTATTTTTTAAATAAACTAAACAAGTTTATTTACTTAAAGAATACAAAAAATATCGGATATTATGTAATAATATACCAATTCCAGAAGTCAGATATAAAAACTGATACTTCAATTTGCACTCTTGGCACATGAATAAATAATTGAATATTGACTCTTGGAGTACTATACTAAGAAACAAAATTTGGGAAAATACTTAAATCTGCTCAGAATACACACCAAAAAATTACCTAAAAAGACAGCAAATGGCCTTTTCGGGTAGCTCGGTCCCAAACTGGATGGTATTAGGTGGGGCGTGCCACTGCGCGTCAAAAAAATGTGATAATTAGACAAAAACATTCAAATGTGGAGCAAGAGTCTGCGCGCGACTACTGCAGTGTATAATTGAAATTAACCATGTCTCATGCTGCAAACTTCATTCTCGTAGGAAATCACTATCATTCCGTGCTCGTAAAACAATATACTATTCCTGATATGCGCCCTATAAGACAGTTGAAGTTTGCAAAATATCGAAATCCTGACTCAACTATTAACTGAGCTATAGGAAACGGGAGGTGAGATGCAGGACCCTGTGATGATACCCTCCGAAAGGCATACTTATAGCGAATTACATTGGTAAAACTGGCTCACACAGATTTTGTATTCCATTGGTAAAAGTGGTGTCGGGTTTTGAATTCCATTGGAAAACTGGTTCACATAGTATAGAGCTCAGTGCAACAATTCCAGTGCAGTTTTGAAAATGGCGGAAACATTGAATATGAATAGTTTGAAAGACAAATTGTTAGTGGCAATTTGATTATCAAGATCAAAAAGTGATGAATAGTTGGATGTTTCAAGAAAATAAAGGAGATTATTTCCCAGAATTCATAATTTTGTTGAAAGAATTTTGCAAATTCAATGATGAAGAGGTACTTATCAAAAAAAGTACTCAAAATTATTTCCATGAAACATTTACTTTATTCTTAATTGGAGTTGAGAAATAATTTCAAGATGCGGACAATTTATAAACAAAGACAAACCAACTTATCCCATTCAACCTCCAACAATAATTTTATTATAATATTATTTCGTATTCCATTGGGGAAGCACCACTTCACATTTTGGAGAGAACTAACATAGTGCGGGTGCAAAACCAGTGCACCACCAGGTTTACGAATGGAATTCGCTATCTAGTGAAATCACATTCGAAAATCTGTCACTACCTGCCGGTCTATGATTTCTGCCGAAAATTGTTGATTTATTAAGTCCACTCACCCGCATAGACTACACCATCGAAAAGGTCGTTCATGATTTTGGCGAGACCTTCAGCGTTCAGCATGCCGTGCAAAGCGCCTACGAACACCGTTTTGCTAGGATCCAATTTTTGGGAGGTGGATTTCGTGTAGTTCGAATCGTTTATCACCCACGGGATGACTTGAACCTACATAATATTGTTGTTATTAGGGAAATGATTGATAGAAAAATTAATTTCCTGATGCTATAAAATTTATAGTATTTTGATTGTTTATTTTACGAATGGTATGCATGAATCTAGTGAGAAAATAGGTATAAGTTCGAGGATAATTTCACTGTAAGCAATCAAATATCCAAACAAACCCGAACTGAAACGAAAGCAACATCAGGAATCATTGGGCGAGAACCATTAAAAACCAAATAATTCCCATTATCTATACAGGGTGTCCTGAAATTAGCCTGCCAAACTTCACTGGCGGCTTTTACGATCAAAAATAAAAAGAAATTTTTTTATGAACATGAGTCGAGAATGACGAAATTTCAATCAGTACGGTATAATACAGGGTGGGACTACATTAAATATTGCTCAAAATTTCTTGTATGCATATTTTCCGACAATTTAATCCCGGATTATGAAATTTCACACCTCTTTACAGCAAAAAGGTACTCATGTTCCGTGACGGTCAGATGTATTATTATCGAGTGAAAGCATTTTAAAAATGTTGTTACATCTCAGATATTACGCATAACATTGCAATGAGGCGTAGTGGAAATGGAAAAAAATTCACAAAAATTTAAGTAGTTTTTTCATCATCATTTTCCCATTTTTCGCGCTTTTATGATATTGTTTGGCAAAAAGAAAGTACTCGATTTTTTTTATAGCCACTAATATTTGAAAATGGGCAACGTTGTGCATGAGATGTGAGTGCATCAATATGTTTACATCGATTTCACTCGAAAATGATACATCTGATCAATGCGAAACAAGATTTTTGTGAAACGGTGTGGATTTTTATAATCCGAGATTGAATTTTCAAAAAATATGCATAAGAAGAAGTTTGAGCAATATTTAATGTAGTCCCACCCTGTATTATACACTCCTGAATGAAACTTTGGAATGATCTCATGTTCACCTCATTGGGCAAGGAAAGTTGAGTTATTGAACCAAATTGCATCATTTTATTACTCGGCGTTTCGAAAATATTCAAGAAATATCTTCAAGGGGCCGTAGCTCCCTTAGGGGACATTTCTCGACTCATATTCATTGGAACTTTTCTTCCTATTTCTTGTCTCAGAAGCCGCTGGTGAAGTTTGGCAGGCTAATTTCGGGACACCCTGTATAGTAAGTGCATTTATTTCCAATATACACAGAACAGGTGTACATTTAGCCATTAGCATAAGGAAAGATTAGTGTCATTTAACAAAATTATTTGATGATGAAAAAAAAAAGTCTAAGCTCTATATATTTGAACATGATATCATTACTTAAAACTACTTAAAACTAAAGGATGGACATTCTTTTTATGACTGCGGGAGCGGTATTGCGAGAAATTCATTTAAATCATAACATACAGTGTGTGTCCCACTTACCATGCTCACCATGGGTATCTTTTTAACGGTGAGAGATACGAGGTCGGTTAAATGACACCAACTGTGGAGTTTGTCAAGGCCAACTATAATGTGAAAAAATATTTTGATAAAATCTATTCGTTTTTGTTTTATACGCAAAAAACAGATTTTGATCATTTTCATGTCTCCTCCGTAACTTCTTTATTTATGAAAATATTCAAATAGGAATTCCACATTCAAATGGCAGTTTCTCAAAGTGATTTCGAAAAAAATATGAAATTAATACCAACTCTTCTAGAATTTGAGATATCAGCACCAACTTTAGTTTTTCAAATGTAGGTCATCTTACTATGACTTGGTTACAAATAACTTTTTTTCCTCTTACAGATGATATGTCGCAGTGATAGTTTTGTGTTGATAACAACAGAGTTATCGTCATTTATATAAAATCAAAAAATTATTTGGAAGCCGCCATCTTGAATTTATAAATTTTAACAAAAAAATCATGATCTCCGACCTCAAAAACCCCCGCGTACCAATTTTGAATGGAATCGGACCAAATCTTGTCCGCCATCTTGGAGCAGCCATTTTTTTTAATTTCAACAAAAATTCCATAACTCCGATAAACTTTAAATTTGGCAGGTGTTCATAATTTCGGTGATAATACATCATGGAATTTTTGTTGAAATTAAAAGAAAATGGCTCCTCCAAGATGGCGGACAAGATTTGGTCCGATTCCATTCAAAATTGGTAAGCAGGGGTTTTTGAGGTCGGAGATCATGCTTTTTTTGTTAAAAAATTCAAGATGGCGGCTTCCAAATAATTTTTTGTTTTTGTATAAATGACGATAACTCCGTTGTTTTCAACACAAAACTATAACTGCGACATATCATCTGTAAGAGAAAAAAAAGTTATTTGTAACTAAGTCATAGTGAGCTATGACCTATATTTGAAAAACTAAAGTTGGTGCTGATATCTCAAATTCTAGAAGAGTTGGTATAAATTTCATATCTTTTTCGAAATCACTTTGAAAAACTGCCACGAGATTGTGAAATTCCTATTTGAATATTTTCATAAATAAAGAAGTTACGGAGCAAACATGAAAATGATCAAAATCTGTTTTTTGCGTATAAAACAAAAACGAATAAATTTCATCAAAATATTTTTCCACATTATAGTTGGCCTTGACAAACTCCACATTTGGTGTCATTTAACCGACCTCGTATCTCTCACCGTTAAAAAGATACCCATGGTGAGCATGGTAAGTGGGACACACTGTATATGGTGGTGCAATAAATCCTTCAGTGAATGTTTGAATTTTCTCATTGAAAGTTCCTTCATGTAAGGGGGCAAATGGTTATAAATTTTTATTCTCGTGTACAGGGGTCCATACGACTTTTTTCATACCTGTAGTTGGGCAATTTTATTTTATGGGTTCTTGTCATGTACTGATGACGATGATGTGAATGTTGAAGAACATCACGTTTTTTTATGGATCAAAAGGGCAAGTTTGAATATGAATGTGTTTGTCAAAGTAAATATCTCATTTTCAAGGAAACACTCTCTACAAGATTCTCGATAGTTCAATTTGAACAAAGTACGGATGGCTCGTTTTTGAATAATAAACGTGAATTAACTGAAACAGCGCATATATACTAGACTATGAATGAATAAATGAGCAGATGAACAGATAACGATGAAAATATAATTTCAATAAAAACGCAACTATCCATAAGGTTTGGTGTAAACTGGTTTCAAGTAACAATGTGGGCGCGTTGCCATTTTTCATTTACTAATGTTCTGGAAATGTAATGTGTGATTTTACATCGTTTCTCATAGTCAATTTGACTCAACTAGCGATTGACAAACCGATCTCCAATTAAATTATAAGTTTGCCTATTTGAAACCACCTTCATTCAACTCCCAGAGTTACTAGTAAGTCAATTTTGTTCGCTTCCTTTGTAGAAATGATAATACTGCCAAATCGACAATTCAACAGGATTATGACATGATCAAATATACTAATAACAACATGTGTCAGAAAGTCTGTGATGATTATAAAAATCGAGTTATTTTGAGGTACATATATCAAATCAAAGTGAAGAATAAGAATAGACGAGTCTACTAATTTTTTTTATGTCTTAAATAGAATCATTCCTCAAATACATTTCCATTTCATATATTTTAAGAATTTTTCATTCGATTTTTAGGTGCCAAAGTTAGCAATAATGCCACGGTGATTTTCAAACGGCTAGAAATTTACCGCCAGTAAAAACTGACGCCACGATTTCATAAGTAGGAACAGACCATAGAACAGTTGCAATGTGTTGAAATACGATTGGGAACTTCAGAAATAATAGTTATTCAATAATTCATAAATTCTCAATTGAGTATTGGTAACATTCCTAATTAGCAATAAAAAATAAATTGTCCCAAAATGTTCCCTTATGATTTGTTGCTTATTGCTTATAATGAATTTGTGTAAATGATAATTATATTAATAATTCATACTAGAGGCCATTTGAATCGGTGAACGTGACAACCCCGCGCACGACTTGTGGGCGTGGTCTTGTCAGTTCTCAGCATTCAGCACAATGCTGCCAAGTCTCCATTTACATGATATTTTGTTATGGAGAATAAAAAATATTTGAACATGCTGGTTGCTCGAAAAAGTCAAGAATGAACTATAATGTTATGAGTTCCTCCTATCATGGTTTATTCAACGACAGGACTGAAACATCTTTTTGATATCTTGATTATAATTGGTGACTTGACAACCTTGCTTCATATGTGGAAATGGCAGATCATTTGACCAATAACAAGACGGCATAAAACCTAACATCACCATTTATTAGACGTATCGCCATGACGTTACGTTTGAAATGAGCTCTGAAATTCAACGATTTTGAACAACGCATAGACTTATTGATTACATAAAAAAGGGTAAGAAGCGTTGCAAAAATTAATCCAGGTTCCTAACAACACAGTGGAGTAATTGGATGCAAATAATTCATTATCAGTCCACTCGCCCATTATTTTAGGACACTTTTAATCGTATTTCTTTGTTTCAATGAATTGTGAAGTGACTAATTCAGTTTTATCGGTCTAAATCAAGACAATTTTGTGTATAAATATGGTTCGAGTGTCGAACCTATAAACAAATATAACTAATTAAAAATATCTTAACATGACATATCACACTTTTGATAGGAATTGACATTAAACAATTTCACTAAGACTCCAGTAAAAAGTAGTTAACCATTTTGATGAGATCCTTATTGAGTATATGCCTTTATTGAATGTATCGATGGCAGGCGTTTGGGAATGTCGGTATATACGTTGACGTGCTTTATGATTTTTATGTGGTCTTGAATTCAACTTACCTCCTTTGCCTTCATACGCTTTGAGCTGATCTTGTAGTACCAGTTGCTGCTGATGGAGTAATCGTTGTGGCACGACGCCTGCGTCAAGGCTTTCGTCGTCTTGTCGTTCCAGCACCTGCGACGTCGCCAATAAAAACATTTTGGATCACCAGATCAGTTATGCAAATATGGGTCCGTTTCAGTGAAAAATTTCATTTCATCATTTCGAAGTACTAACCCTGACTAGTCCACTGTCGCAAACCGTTTTTTTTTCAGAGCTCTGTACATTGTTTAAATATTTATTGATATTCACGATATTTCGTAACATGAAAAATGCGGGAAAACGCGTGACATGATCATCCGGAAAAATTCGACATACGTATCTATTCTGCTTGTCCGTAAAACGAGTGCAAGAATAATTCTGATTGTCATTTCAATCAAAATATGACAAAAGTTCGCCACCTCAGAAGGTGCTCGCCCTACACTCTAGTGAATTTTCTGGACTGAATACTCACTGCAGATAACAGAGAACACAACACACAATTGAGGAATCAGACAATATGAGGAATACTGCGAATATTCGCACCTTGACTGATGATGTTCAAGGATTTGAAGATGAAGGTGAGGTTAGGAAGTTAGGTTGATAATGTAGTTCGCCTTCTTCTCCCCTTCTTGTATTTTTGGGAACTCTAGGCATCACGCTATTGCCAGTGCCACAAAATAATTCGGGTTCAAATAAAATCTCGATCATTATTAGGAATTGCAAGTATGTAGATAACATTAGTGATTATTAGGGTCGAACTTTTGTCTTTTGAGAATGTTAATACTGTTGTCATTGGTCATATTGAATCTCATAAGGAAAGTACAAATCTGGCAGGGTCGAAATATGTGGTCCTTCTTTTTATGCGAAAGCTAGAATTCAGATAACGATGATTTTCGGTTCGGTTCATGAGTGGGTTGTTCCATTTCAAAGTGTTAATAATAATAATGCTTTAACACAATGATCTTCATGTTACAAATAATGTCACACTGATGATCATCAACTGTCAGAATTAATTTTTTTTTGCACAGCCTACTTTACCGTAGCTTATGAATAAATAGTGGAGAATACAATGAGTGAAAAGGAATATTCTAAGATATATTTTTGTGTTCATAAATATATCTGAGAATATTCCTTTTCAATACTTCCACCCAATCAAGGGGTTCAAACTTGAACGATGGAAACTTGTTATTTTTATAGACCTCAATCGCAGATTCGTGATTAGGTTTTCTCAATTCAGAATTTCTTTCCACGTCCTGTGTCCTGTATGATGAATATCAATTCATCATACATCCAAAAAAAACAACAAAATAAAACATTGATAAAAATGCCTGGTAATGGAGTTGAATATTTCAAAACATAAATCCCATTCTTTCCAAATATCGAAACAGAGTGTTGTTTTTAAAATGAAAGAAGTTTTTCTCTAGGACTGACCTGGAATCTGATCACGAATTTTATTTAGTTTTGATGTGTAATATAAGTGGAATACTTCTAGCATATATAGTTTATACAAAGTGGTAAAAAATTATGACCAGATGAATATATCGCCAAAATCTAGATAATGTCCTGTATCTCAGTTATAAAAGACGGTAGACACTTCAATGGGGGGGTGATTTGAAACCGTCGAAGGGTCCTCTATTTGCAAGTATCGTATGCACATTCAAGTCTGAAAGATCCTGTATGTAATAAAAACATTTACAAATTACAATACATATGACATTAAAGAACATTTACAAACTTCTGTAAAAGGCACATTCTTCAATGGAATAACAACCGTTTTTCATGAGGAAGTAATTCACCTTTGATTCAAAAATGCAGTAGCTACCCGAGTTTCTTAGATTCTCTGGTAATGAATTGAAAAGTGTTATGCAGTTGAAAATGGGAGATTTTATGAAAGGATGTAGGTTAAACATTTTAAGATATAAATGCAAGTGTCAGAATAATTTTTTTTCTCCCGGAAAGTCTGCCTAATACTTTCTCGGAATTCCATATCAAACATAAGGCGGATAATTATTTTTTTTCTACAAACGTCAAAAAATGACAAGGTTCGCGCATTGATAACAAACTGCGAAGTGACACATTTTTCAGTTTCCTACGTTACCATGATACCTTGCACATAACAATGCGCGAAGTAAAACAGTGCGCGAAGTACCTATTTCGCGCATTGTTATGTAAAATATATGAGATATTTATATTCAACTTCATGATCCTCAATCGAGCAAACATCCACGAAATCATTTATTTCTGAATAATCAACAATAACTTTGTTTTATCTCTTGGAGCGCACGAAAGGAAATGCCTATTATGTTCGTGGAACATCGTGCGTACCTAGGGAGGATAGGGGAGGCCTTTCAAGCCAGTTCAACACTATTTTTTATATCAAGCTGAGCATATTTTTACTTCAGAACTATATTTTTCACGTTTGTAGAAAAAATTTTGTTTGCAACGCGAGTGCGAAATACTTTGGTCATCTCGACTATTTTTATAACTCGGCTACGCCTCGTTAAAAGAATCAGATCTCGATCACCAAAGTAGCATTTCGCGCTCTAGATACAAAAATAACTATATTTGAGCAATAAATAACGGGTCTTCAATAATGATTGAAAACCACGTGACAGATTACTATGCAACCAAGAATACATTCGTTATTCTTTAACGTGGGCGGAAAAGAGATGCCTTATCAAAAATGGTCACGTGGCACTCAATCATTGTTGAAGACCTGGTACTATTCGCAATTAAAAGTTACAATATCTGAATTACAATTAAATGAGGTGCAGTATATACAGAGTGGATCTAAATAACACGGATTCCTTGTGATATTTTAGAAAATAAGTTTCATATAAACATGTGTCCTCTGTGGGTGCCTGGACACCAGGGGGTGGAGGGTAACGAGAAAGCCGACATCCTCGCCAAACAGGGAACCGAATCTGTGTTCATAGGACCAGAACCATATTTTGGGGTCACCGCAAGTGCGGCGAAAACAACTATCTCGGGCTGGGCGGAGGGAAAAACACTCACGTACTGGTCCGAATTACCAGGATTAACCCATTCGAAGGCGTTCCTGCCTAAACCATCGGAAAAAATAACCAGGCAGATCCTAGAATGGAGCAGGGGTAACCTGCGAATTCTGACTGGACTGCTTACGGGACACTGTCGTCTAAGATACCACCTGGGAAGGATGGGTCTGAACCAACAAACGGACTGTCGGTTCTGTTGTGTGGAAGACGAAACGGCTGAACACATATTATGCTCATGCTCTAGCTTAGAAAGACTAAGGTTCGACACATTTGGCTTTACCAACCTAGAACCTATCGATTTCAGACAAATCTCACCCAATTCAACCATGAACTTTGTAAAAAGATGTGGATTGTACGGTGAACTGTAACCTCTAGGGGTGAGCCACAATAGACCCATCTGGGGTCGCAGTGGAGGGGAGGTGTTCGCCCCACTCACATGGAACCTAACCTAAACATGTGTCCTAACTTGCTTCGTTTTCGAGATACAGGGTATTGTATTAATGTTTCCATGAAAAATCTATTTTCTATTCATTCCTCAATTGTCTTTTCATCAATTTTAATAAGAAGTCGTGGTTTTGCTAATAGTAATATGGAGCTTCTTTTAGTGCAATTAGATTCGAAATAATATTTCCAGTGGCGTCACAGTGGGTAAATTTATGGATATTCATGGTGAATGTCATTGTACTTCACCGGTTCCTCTGAGTTTCATATGTTTATCAGATTGAACTATTGAAATAACATTTTTATCCTCGGTGTAATTTTTGTATCTAGCTTAGTTTTTGAGGAAACAATAAAAATTCGATTTGACTCAAAATTTTAATGTAGGTGTTTTCAAGACTTCCATTGAGATTAATAATGATAATAATAACAATAATAATATAAGTTTATTCAAAAACGTTTACAAAATATAGATTGGAACATTTATTTTGAATAAATTGGGAAAAACCTTACGAAGTGAACCTTGTAGTAAGGATAAAAAACATATGTACATAGGTCAATGAATATTCAACAATATTGAATTATCACAAGGGAAAAATTGTCTCAATAAGAAATGAGACATGTATTTAATAATTCATATATAGTGTACTGAGCATTTAATTCAATTCGCTTAATTATTTATATTTATATACTTACTCAAGATTATTATTTAGATTTTGCTAATTATATTATTGAATGTTAATGAAAGAGATAAAATCATTTTTAGGGGAGTCTAATATCCTTTATATAAAAGTTCAGTTGGAAACAAATAATCTTTTCCATAAATAATTTGTAAAATCCATTTTTGTACAATTTCCAATTTCCTCAAATATATCTGCTTCACTCCCTCCCATCCCAATAACCCATAAACTAATTGAGATTGAACTAAAGCATAATATATCATTTCTAAATTTCGAATATTCAATGAGTTTTTGAAATGTTTGAATTTAGTAATGAGGAATCTTATTTTCTCAGTGATATAATCAATATGATGATCAGATGATCCCACTTCAGATTATTGTCCATCATTATACCAAGATATTTGATACAGTCAGTTTCTGTTTCAATTTCTCTATTCATCTTGATAGTGCCTAAATTTGGTTGAGAATTTTTATAGGAAGTAAATGTCATATATTTTGTTTTTTCAAAATTAATTGTTAATAAATTCTGATGAAACAATTCTTTAATGATAGGGAAATCATTGATTGCTTCGTTTTTCGATTCACACCAATCCTTTGCAGTCATCTGCGAAAGAATGTATAGTACCAGTTGAATTTAGAATCATTTTGAAATTTTGAGGCTTTCTCAGACTCTATCCATACCGAATTTTGGCACCATGAAAGCTTATACAGGGGGGTTATAAATTAAAACAATTAATACTTCCAATCCTTCAACATCCTGTATCAGGTAAGGACACATGTTTATATGAACTTATCTGCTAGAATGTTACAAGTAAACACCCCTTGAATTTTCGGTGTTATTTAGATATACATATATCAAGATCACCAAATTTTATGATAATATTGAAAAAAAATTCTCAACGAAACGAGGAAACAATCACCACACTGACCTGCGATTAGCGTACTCGCCGACACAGGGCTCCTCCATCAAAGCCTTGTTAGCGTTCTTGTCGTTCCAGCTTCTGCGATGGCCGTAATCTCCGGCAGGGCAATGCTCCTCGATCGCAAGCTTGTTAGCGTTCCTGTCGGCCTTCTCCGTCCAGGTGATACCTGCGAGAGCGATTTCGAATTTTAAGAAAAACGCTTGTACAACGGGATTTTGGGCAATTTTCAAGTTGCCGTAACAATTAATAGTGTAGTAGATATGCGATAAAAAATGGTCTCAGGTGGAAATAATTCCCACAAATTTTTTTTTGCTTTTCTCAGTTCAGAATGCATAGAATAACACATATGAGAAAATATAGAATGATACCTTTGTGCAAAATAAAAATACAGTATTTCCAATATTCGTTTATTGTTTGATACGTATAAATCATATGAACCTAATAAAAATGGCATATTTGGGGCATGTAACAGAAGTTCATTCATTATCTTCAACTTCCCCGATTGGAATATTGGTACCTTCCCGAACAATTATTGCACAATACTGTGCAAAAATTCCGTATCGTCGACATTAACATCTGGTTCCACAATGTTCATCTACTTCAGATTTGCAAAAACTTCTGTACGTCATCATATGATACAGAAAACCCAAGTTTATGATCTCGATGATTCTGCACACCAACACCTAAACGAATTGAACTTATGATAGATCGTGGCCTTGCAGCTTGCATCAGTGCCTGTTCAATTGAATTTTTCTCAAACTTGAGGATTTTTTGTTAATTATTATATCCAAGAACGTTTTCAAAATGTCGGGTGAAAGCTTATTATTTTCTTACTCAGAACTTATTTCTTCTGGTGAAGGATAAAACTCTAAGGATGTTCTCATCAACTTGAATAAATTCTTGATCAGCTTAGCTGTTGCTTCAACTATCCGAAATTTTTCAGCATCTGGATCTTCTGAACACTTTTGTCGCTGATAATCACAAATTATATTGGCAACTGTTTTTCCTGTTACGATCATATTAGCTCTACCTTTTTGTCTCAATATCATAATGTCATCCGAGAAATATTCTTCTAATTTTTTATGCATACGACGAACAGTGTAAGGTTCGATATTTTCTGGCAGCAGCTCTGCCATTTTGGCCAGCAACTCCTGAACTGAAATTGGTTCATCATTTTCCTTGAGCCACCTGCATATTTCTAAAAAGGCATCTTCTTTATTTTTATCAGAGGGACGTTCTGCTAACTTTGTCTGTTCATTGGGAATATCATGTTCTTAGGAATAGAGTCGCCTTTTCCAAAATTTACACTACATTTCTGATTATACAGAGCATCTGCTGCTGGCAAGTATCGATAACGGAGAGAGGACGTGCAAAGACATTTGATGATCAAAAATCGTTTCTTGCATCACACAAGTCAATAATAGTTTGTCGAAACGCGAAAGTTCGTACTGGTAAAATTGCAGATTTGATTATTTTCTCAGTTTCCTGGATGAATTGGCCACAAAACAAGCAATTATTTTTGAATGCGAGTTTCGGCAGCTCAGATCACAATGCTCTGTTGCTGCTGCTGCTACTAGTTGATGCTTCTCTATCAGGATCTGAATTGAACCTGAGATCATTCTTCATCTTGTTCGGAGTTACGTACAAACGACGACATTCGACGTGAACAATTAGAGGATGAATAGGCACTGGTTCCAAGGGTTCAATTATTTTGTCTTGCTGCTACTTGCTAGCACTTATGATTCCTTGGACACCTTTAGCAGTCAATTCAACACAATTCGAACTATCATGAGATACTTGACGAAAATAATAAACATTTGTTATCTTCTATCGCTGCTTTTAATTCACTATATTTAGGTATACCTGGAATAATACATCAAATAATGGAACCTTTCATTCACGATCACAGAGAATAGTTTCAATCACATACCAAAATGATTGTTTCACACCTCGACGCGAATTTTGAGATCTGCTAATCATATTATCATTTTTAGGAAGATTATGGAATTTATTTGAATCTTATCCTGAAGATTCTAACATAGGTAGCGGAACATGTGTTGAGTTGTGAAACAATCATTTCGGTTTGGGCACCTGAAATATGAAAAGTTGCAATGAAACATTTTTGCATGGAAGAATGCATCTATATTTTTAATATAGTGTGAGGGGTCGAATAGAAAATGAAAACTGCGTTTTTGTGGAAATTATTTCCACCTCAAAACTGCTCTACTATAATATGGTGAATACATGGCACGACTCAACTTATAGACCAAGAGCCAGGAGTAAAATTTGGCGACTCATAAGTTACTAAAAGAATGACATTCCAGGTGCGTTATTCATTCCGCATTGAAATGGAAACAGTGCGTCTGCCGGCCAAGAGTGCCGAAATCGACCTAGAAGCGTCTCATTATCACCAGAACCTAAGCGTCTGCCGGTGGATGCGATCGTATTTTCAAAGCAGACGGCATTCAAAACGAGTCAAAAAACGGCCGTTCAGTTTCTCATAAGTTGATACCACCTGATTTTTTTTTGCAGGAAATCAGTTCATTATACACTCGATTGAAATACTTATATGAACCAAGCATGGGCAGAGGTATACGCCATTGAAATGTGTGCAAGGAAGCTGAAAAATCCGACACCACACACGAAAAATAATAAAGATATTTTCAGATAGTCGAGCAGCACTGAAAGCACAAGGGAACAAAACAGCGGTCGTCCTAGCGAAAGGGGGGGGCCAAAACATCGTTCACTGGGCCAGAACCGGTAATCGGTATATCATATTGTAACGTTTTCAACTTTCTATGGAAAATTGAAAAGTCACTGCACCGTTAGCGTTGTTGTCTAGAGAGCATGGAGGTCGGGGTTAACAATTCATTATGTGATTTATTTAATTTCATAAGTTTCCAAAGAAAAAAAATGGAGAGGGAAACTTACC
Source organism: Phaedon cochleariae (assembly GCA_918026855.4). Taxonomy (NCBI): domain Eukaryota; kingdom Metazoa; phylum Arthropoda; class Insecta; order Coleoptera; family Chrysomelidae; genus Phaedon; species Phaedon cochleariae. The sequence goes on along the minus strand of OU896713.1, from coordinate 51,492,922 downwards.
CAGGCGCCACTTGACTTGAAGTACTTGGGATATTTGGCCTTGTCCAAGTCAAGAAAACAAGATCCATTTAATTTTGATAAGTTCTTTACAATACAAAAAAAAATTATATATACTTATTTAAATTTTCATATGTCAAACCAATGTTAACCAACTCAGGAAGAGGGGGAATGTATAGAAATTATATTCACCCAGTTATTTACATATATTTACAAAAAAACAATCAATTAACAAGTATCTGACCTGAAGCCTTGTTGAACCGACAAGATCACCCTGTATATGACGGACTGAAATTTAGCTGAATAATATGTGGTGATATTCACACATTCATCCTACCTTCTCACCATGGTAACTCACCTGAGTAAATCATAATTGATAAGTTAAAGAATACTGTCAACAATCATAAGTAATGTTGTGTATGAAATATTATTCTCACAATAAAGTTGAAGATGATGATCATGGCATTCGCACAGTACTGAGCGAAGGCTGTACAGCTTTGAGAGTAAATTCACATTTTACAGTCTAGGAGTTAAAGTTGATAATATGGTTCCAGGTGAGGCAAATGTGAAAGCTAAGTTATGTAAAAGAAAATGACAACAAAATATCATTAAAAAGGTTATATCTGGCCTTGTTATTGGTGATCCATTCCCATTCCAGAATTCATCAGTCCAGACAGCTCCACAGGTTCAGTTCAGCAAGAATGAAAAATAACTTCAATCCTGGGTACAAAATTAACAGGTCTCTTCCATGAGTTAACTTCTCATTGAGAAGCCGTAGGGCATTACTACCACCCGGGATGGAAATACTGTCAACAGCTAGGGGTTGATAATACTGCCCTTATAGTTTCCCAGCAAAAAAACTACATCTACAAGTAACCAGGACACTGACTGCTGTTTAAAAATAGCTTGGACGTAGTCCCACCTAAAACCCCCTTACAGAGGGTTTCATACAAAAATGGACAGGAAAACATCATATTGTTCCCCATATGATGTGAAATTATGAAATTTGGGTTCACCAAGATTCACAAAAAAAAAGCCGGCACGTGTTTGAAGTTTCTGGATGCCTGGAGCACTGGAAGTTTCACACTCGGTTTATGATCACATCGTATAATGGCTGGAGACAAGTCCACAAATCAGGAGAAACTGTTCATGGGAAAAACAGGCACTAATCCCGAAAATATCGGTTCGAAGCCTTGTGTAATTTCACCACAAGCTCCTGGAAGCCTATAGAAGCCAATCGAACTCCATCGAAATCAATCGAAGCTTTCCCCCTTCACCCCGAAACCTGTCAGGAAGCTGTTTACAGACATCCCTGTCAACGCGATGGTCGTGCCATCTATGAATCAGATTCTTTCCACTCATTTTCCTAGGATTTGGAAAGACTCCGGAAAATAACAACTAGTGCTGGTGAAAAACGAAACGGGAGATGCTTTCTGAATCCTGGAATACAGGTGATACTAACAACAGAGACTGGACACAGAAAAATACTGATTTTATCCCACTGAATTTGGTAAGTACCACAGCTGATTGTTGATATTTTCTAATTGTTTATTTTAGGTACTTTATAACAGACCAGGCTGACAGTTTGAAATCTCCAATCAGGAATAAATGGAAATTGACAGATCGACCAAGTTATTCACCTCAAACATACTAATTTGGAAGAAAATTGAGAATTTCATTTCCTAACCTGTAATTGAGACTATGATGATACTTTCTCAAATTCACACTACATTTGTTGCAAAACATGTTCAGGTAAATTATATGATTATTCTTTGTATTCTTGAAGTTTAATAAACAATTGAAAAGATAATTTTGTCTAATTCCTTGATTTTTGCTCTGAGTTCGACTAGCGCCATCTCTGAGCGAATTGCGAAACTAAGAGTTAGGTCTAGCTGTAATATAAAGTACTAATCTGCACTACCAAATGTATCGATTCCTGCTTTCTATGAGTGTAGATGTGTTCCAAAGTTGAAAGTAGTGTACGTTAGAGCAGGGCACTGGGTGCTCTGAGCATTTGCGAATGTTGAAATATAGCACTGCCAAGAATGTTACAACATCCTGGGCCGACAACAGAGGACTTGAGAATTGGGGTAGTCTACCGGGCCTAGCCCATTCCAAAGCATTCATTGCTTGTACGAGGAACAAACAGGACTCTGGCAAACTACTAGAACTCTAAGTTCCGAGTTATAGTAGGTTTGCTCACTGGCCACTGCAAACTCAAACGCCACTGCAAACTCAAACACCACATGTACAAGATGCAGAGTGCCGTCTATGCTTGGAGGAGGATGAAACGGCTAAACACATTTAATGCACATGCCCTGCGGCGGCCAGAATCAAATTTTCAACATTTGGAATACAACGAAACACTTTTTTGTTGTCGGAATTTCTGCTGCTCTTGAAGCCAGGTGGATATCTTCTCCAGGAGTGAATTCGATCCTATTACACATGAGAGCTAATTTATTAACGCACATACAGACATTTATCGAAATCTCGATATATAAGATATTATATCTATCGAATATATCCCCACCATTCGCGATCTCATTCATTTGTTTGCGTGTTTGGCGTTTCGGATTGTTGGCGTATACTTTTCAATAATTTATGAATGAATCGGAGTATATTCATCTTCATTTAGTCTAAGAACTCGACCCACTCACCGTTGTTGACGTAGTCGCAGGAGCAAGCCTGCAGCAGCGCCTTGACGTTCTTCTCCGTCTCGAAGATAACGTAGACGTAGCCCTTCGGCTGCGTGGCCTGCTTGTCCTTGCCGGGCCATTCGACGCGTATCGCGCCGTAGTGCTTGAACGTCTGGACGAGCAGCTGCTCGCTGATATCCCAGGACACACCTCCCAACAAACCTCGCTCGAGTAGCCGACGTGCTTGACATTGGTTTTTATCAAGTTTTGAATGAAATCTCCAGGAATTATGTCTCATTCCTCATGAATTATGGTTGATAAATTATCTAAATCGTATGAAATCTTTCGCCTTTGTGATATTTGAAGCTCTAGGCGACTTCAGACATACTCAACTATGTTCATGTTGGTTGATTCAACTGGCCAGTCCATGTAGTACAACTGTTAAAAAAAATCGAACGAGCACAGCTCAATGTGGACGAGCATTATCGCCTATGTAGACAAAATCGTTTCCTCGCCCGAGGCTTGCAGGAAGAACTATGTGGTCAAGACATTGTTCAATACAATTTCTGGCATTCAGTCCTCGAAATGACAGGATCTATTTTGCATGCCCTGCAACTCCACTCCTGCTCTCAATAAAATAGACTGTGCTAGACTTCATTTAGGGTAAGAACATTTTCGAGCTCACTGTTCAGACTTATTGAGCTCCAGCAATGATTAGACTGATTGTTGTAAAATAATGACAGTTGTTGTTACGAGCTCGACAGGTTTTTCATAATGGAATGTAATATTGAGTGTAGATACACTGTAGAGGTATCCTAATTCAATACCAACTCAGGAATGTCTGGAAATAACCGTTTCTTCAATATTTTACGTATACTCCTGAATAATCCAAAAGTGCCCCCTTGCGTCCCCTGGAATTGACTTATCCAGAAAGTCCCGAAATTGTTCAGAGTTGTCGACTGGGACAATCCATCTGAATAGAAGAATCGTAATTTCACGAGCACATGATTGTAGCAGCATCAATATGACCAGATGATTCCAGAAAACCTCACACATTATTCGAAACACTTTTTTGTTGTCTAAATTTCTGCTACTCTTGGAGCGAGGTAAATATTTTCTTCAGGAATGAATTCGATCGTATTACACGTGAGAGCTAATTTATTAATGTCCATACACACCTCATAGAAATCTCGATATATTAGATATTATATCTATCGATTATTTCATTCACACCTGGCTGGACCTATGAAATGTCATGATTGAAGTCACATGATATGCGATATCAGCGGCTATTTAGGTAAACAAACAATATGAGCGGCTATTCTGTTCGCCAGCATAAGAGTGCTACGGTTGTCAAACTTTGACATACCTACCTCAGTCCCTCAAAAATTGAAATGTCTCTTTTTGGGTCAACTTCCACTACGGAAATCCGTAATTATGTTAGCGAATCATTATCAGAAAATACCAAGAAGAGTAAAGAGTCTGTCTGGAACAATTCATGTTTTCTGCCAGCAGAAAAACTATGAATTTTGTGCGACTAACCCAACTCTCGTGATTGCCCAAATCCTGAAAGATTGGATGAGGAGAATGTTTAGGAATACATAGTTGAAATTGGTATGGAGAACTATACAGGAAAATTACTTCAATGAACATAAACGTAAGATGAATCCATTTGGATATATTGAATTCAAAGGTGTCAGGGATGCGCATAATGCGAAAAAGCGAAGCCTGCAATATTTTCCTCAGACAAGAAAGGGAAGTTCAGAAGCACTAGTTTTAGATGAATTTTATTTTTATACTGTTCAAGAAATAATCTTCCTGAATATCACTCGACCATGACAAATAGAGACTATTATTTTCTTTAATTCATCTCGAGTACCTTGTATTTTTAGACAATTCAATTCGACCATATGAACATTAATACTCATAGAATAACTCCCTCGAGCTGAAGCTCTCGGGAGTTATTCAGATTATTAATATTCATATGGTCTCATCAAATTGTCAAAATACAAGGTTACTCTCGATAGAATTATGACGAAAATAATAGTCGGCTATTTTTCATGGTCTCGGGATATTACCTACGAATACATCCCCACCATTCGCGATTTTTTAGGATTTTTGGCGTATACTTGATAATGATTTATAAATGAATCGCGGTGTCTATCTATTGTTATTTAGTCCGAGACCCACCTGATGATCTTCTCTAATGAAACCGACAACTTTCTCATAGCAGACAATGTCCATGGTCTCGTTCTAGTTCTTTTTCTTGTGGTAGTGGTAGTCAGAATATCAATTCTCTGGCAGTGATTCTGCAAAGTTATCCCCACCATTCGCGATTTCATTCAGTTATCCGTGTTTGGATTTTAGGATTGTTGGCGTATCCGTATGATTCATGAATGAATTGATGTGTCAATCTATCTCTATTTAGCCTTAAAGCACAGCCCACTCACCGTTGTTGACGTAGTCGCAGGAGCAAGCCTGCAGCAGCGCCTTGACGTTCTTCTCCGTCTCGAAGATAACGTAGACGTATCCTTTCGGCTGCGTGGCCTGCTTGTCCTTGCCGGGCCATTCGACGCGTATCGCGCCGTAGGGCTTGAAAGTCTGGACGAGCAGCTGCTCGCTGATGTCCCAGGGCACACCGCCCAAAAAGACCTTGCTCGAGTAGCCGGCGTGTTTGGCGGCGGCGCGGGGCGGCAGGACGCCGCTCCACGTGCACGTCGCGTCGTAGAGGGCTAAGGGAAAAAAATAAGGGGGGTGATTTTCGGTCATTCGTGAAGCCCAAGGCTAATGAACATCCGAAGGATGCCAGCGAACAAGAATAATAAATCCTTTGAAGTTGAAAAATGTCGACACAGAGCCTTGATTCGCCAATTGGGGTGCTTGGCGCCTAAAAGATTTCGCTAACGCTAGACCGCCAGCATTCTGTATGAATTCGCTGGTGTTCACATACTCAAAGCATGGGAAGTAGAAAATATGAGTGGAATAAAAACTGTATCACTGATGGAATCATGAATGACCAATATGATTTTGATTTAGGTTCACGTTTTGCCTTCATGATTATTTAATAACAGCCCCTATTTGAATGCAATTTCAATGCGTTCATTAATAAACTATAAAAAGCGAGTCAGGTAGTTTTGCAAGAATTCGTGTGAATATTTTTAGAAGACAATGTAATTCACTTTAATATCTTAACTTTTTGAAAGTTTTCATTCGATGATATTCATTTCAACATAATAATTGTAATTATTGTAATAATGCATTTAGCTTTAAAATCCGTCGGTGGAGTAGCAATTTTTCTCGACAAGGCTTCTTTTCAGAGCAGATTTGAAAATATTAGGTGAGAGTTTAATTGCTTTGTGTAACTTATTAAATGATTAAGGTCCTAGATAGAGATGACTTTTTTGATAGAGAGAGGTTCGATGTGCATTGGGTAATAATAAATCTTTTGAACGAGTGGAATATGCATGAGTTTGTATGAGAACATAGGTCTGTTTTATAAACGTAGATGCAGACTTCGTAGATATATAAACCAGCAACCGTGAGTATTTTAAGGTCTTTGGAAGTACTTTTACAAGGTTGTTGCCATCCCAAACCAGCAATGACAGTTGATGGTTGCATAATATAGATTTATCAAGTCCTCTTTTCCACAGTGGTTTGCCATAAACCACAGCGCAAAACACTGTTTACGTAGTTTCTCACAAAGTGATTCAATGTGCGGTGTCCACATTAGTTTGCAATCTGATGTGAGACCTAGCAATTTAATAGCTCTACACGATTCATCGTGTGGTTCATCATTTTTAAAAATGTTGAGGGTTTCAGTAGCATTACTCAAAGTGAAATTCATCAGAGTTGTTTTCCTTACATTCAATTCCACCTGGTTTTTATTTGCCCATGCAATTGTTGTTTCGTATACTATCTCTGTACTTTCTGCGATGGCGTACGTATTTCGATCATTGATCAGGAAATTAGTGTCATTCGCATATGCGATCACCTGAACGGATGAGAGAGCATGAAAGTACTTGATTAAGTCATTAGTATATATTGAAAAAATAAAGGTCCGAGTATGGAGCCTTGTGGTACACCTTGTTCAATATTTGCTACTTGGCTTTGAGTATTTTTGATGACTACTTTTTGTGTTCTGTTCTTCAAGGCAATTCCTCTAATACCGTATCGCTCTATTTTTAATTCTAGAAGATTATGATTCACACAATCGAAGGCTCTAGAGAAGTCTATGAACAACCCGCAGACATGGAACTTGCAATCCAGAGCAATT